>RJWJ010033805.1:0-17649 GCA_004363605.1 Indri indri | reverse complement strand
TGAGCTGGGCTTTGGTGATTATGCAACCTCGGTCCCTGTCTGCTGCACGAGAGGTAACCTTTGAGCAATTTGTGGGAACAGTTACACAATCTAATTTCTGACTGTTCCTGAACTTTAAAGGTGCTTACATGATCAGAAAATCCCACATACGGGCTTAGAAAATGACTCTCTTTTCAAGTTTCAGCTGAAATTAATCATTAGTGTCGTGCAGATATTTTCAAAATAGAGTCCCTGACATCTCACCTGTTTGATCTGTAAAACATTTTTTCTCCTCTTCTAATTGTTATGGTGCTCAAGACCTTTTGAGCAAATTTCAAACAGAAAAGGTAATTGCAAATTACCCTTTATCTTCTCCCCTCTTTGTTTTCTGGGTGCTACAATGGGCCTTTCTCCAGGGCACCTACAAAATCAGAAATTCTTAGAGATATAAAGGCTTTTGACAAGCAGCAAACTCTCACTCTGGACCAGATGAACACCCCCTTTTCTTCCTCATGCCTAATTTCTCTGCAGCTGCAGGAGTCCAGCGTGGCCATTGTCCCCAGAGCGAGTGCTGAATTTGGTGGCATCGGCGATGTACGCAGGGAAACCAGAGAAAGGATGATTGAATTTGGACTTGTGATAATCTGGGTTGGTCTGGGAGAGGAAAGGATCTCAGCTGGACTTAACGCAGTAAAGGATCTGACTCACAAGGAAAAGGAACAGATGAGACTTTGTTTTGTTTCTGCAGCAAGATAATAACAGGCAGGTGAAGAGACAGGGAAGGTCCCAGGAGAGGAAGGGAAAAAGAGAGGAAATGAGACTGAAGTCAGAGGAGGTTGGATCTGATGTCTTGGGTATTAGAACCCCTGTTTATTTTGGACCAGAGCTGTCTGCTGGTCACTTGTCTTTCTGCGTCCCTCAGAGTGACCTCAGTCATCTGTCTGTCGTCTTCTCACTGAACTTACCTGCCCTGACTTCACCAGCTAACATCACAGGTTGGTTTTATGTTGCACATTTCCGATCTCCATTTACGGAATTCTTTATTCCTGTCTGCTAGACAGGATTATCTCAGCCGTGTTTGAAGAAGGGAAAGAACCTCCCTTTTAGAAAGACGGGCACCTCACCTACTCAGACTATGTCTGAGCGCAGCGACAACATTATCATAATCACCTTACACAAGGTTAGATTTTATTCTTCTTTACTGAAGCGGAAGGACCCTGAGAGCAGGCACCGCAGGATTCGCCGATGTCTGGTGATCTGTTCTTTCGTGGCATACGGGAGTCTATGCTCCCCAGCTCTTTGTCGTTAGTCGGGGTCATGTGACCGAACCTAGCAATAGGGTGTGAGAAGAAGCAGCTCCTGCAGAGACACAGAGACTCACCATCGAAGGAGCCTGGATCTTCAGGTCACAACGTGACGGAAAGGTGCCCCGGAGAGTCGCCCGGCCCTGTGTTCCAGCTGGAAGAAGAAATAAACATCAGTTGTGTTAAGTTATTAAGGTTCAGGAATCGTCACTACGACATGGCCTATCTTGTTCTAAACAATCTAGAAATTTTAGACTTTGAAAAAAATGGAGATACAATTTATAAGCAGTGCAATACTTCGGTCTCGTGTGCGCAGTTGGAACTATTTTGACAAGAGCCTTTGCTCACGTAGCCCACACGCATGTAAGACACAGAACATTACTGTCGCCCCAGAAAGGCCTCTCGTCCCCCTTCCTGGCCAATCCCTTCCCTCCAGAAAATCACTCGTCCAATTTCTTTCACCGTAGACAGTTTTGCCAGTTCTAGAACTTTGTATCCACAGGGTCATGCAGTATGTACTTCCTGTGTGCGCGCGTGTGTGCGCACGTGTGTGTATGTGTGTGTGCTTTCCCTCGGCAAAATCCTTCTGAGGTTTACCCATGTAGACAGAATGTATTAGTTTTGTTTCTTTTTCTTGCAAGCAGTGGCCCATTGTATGAATTTGTCACCAGCTGTTTACAGTTTTGGACAACTACGAATGAAGTCTCTATGAACAGTTGTTTATAAGGATTTTCATGGACATAAATTTTTGTTTCTTTTGGATAAACACCTTGGTGTGAACTTTCTGGGTCATAAGGTAGATATTTAACTTTCTTAAAAGGTTCAGGAACTCTCAAACGGTTTATCAAAATAATTGTATCATTCATACTTCCACTAGCAACAAATGAGAATTCTAGCTGCTCTGTGTCCTCTCTAAAATTTGGGGCTTCTTTCCCTCATCTTAGCCATTCAAATGGGTGTGTAGCTATATTTCATGGTTTTGGTTTTTATCCCTGATGACTAATAGTCTTGAGAATTTTTTCATGTGCTTCTTGGCCATTTGTACATCTTCCCTTATGACATATTCACCTTTTTTGCTTTTTTAAAATAATTTTTATTTCAGAATATCAGGGGGTACAAATGTTTTTGTTACCTGGATGAATTATATAACACCTTGGTTATGCAGGAGACTAAAAGTAGGGCCGTTCTGGCTTGTAAGGTTTCTGTTGAGAAGTCTGCTGTTGGTGCGATGGGTTTTCCTTTGTGAGTTACTTGATGTTTTGCCCACGGCTCTCAGGGGTTCCTCCCTTACCTTGACTTTGGCCGGTCTTTGACCCTAACCCTAACCCTAACCCTGTTGGCTATGTGTCTTGGCGATGACCGTTTTGCAGTGAATCTACCAGGTGTTCGTTGAGCTGCTGGATGTCAAAATCAATATCTGGATGTCAAAAATTTAAAATAAGCTTTTCTTTTTAACATTCAAAAAGGTCTTCTTGAAGTTTATTTGTATTGTGTTGAATATACAAGCCAATTTGTGGAGAACTGATATCTTAACAATATTGAGTCTTTCAATCCGTAAAGGTGGTATAGCTCTCCATTTGTTTAGGATGGCTTTGATTTCTCTTAGCAATGTTTTATAATTTTTGGTGCAGAAGTCTTGCACATATTTGTTGAATTTACCCCTAAGTATTTTATGCTTTTAATGCAATTTTAAATGGAATTTTTAAATTGGAATGTTTTTGAAGCTGTGATATTACTCTGAGAGCGTTTCTTGTATTTGGACTTGAGCCTACACAATGCTGTTTCCTTTCCTGTGTTTAATAAAATCCTGGGCTTTTTAATCAATACTTTTCCACTCTAGGAAGGCTTACCTGACTACCATGCTCTTGTATCTCCTCCCACCCTCCCCCTGCATTGACGCGTCATGTATCCAAGCATTCGTGAGTCAGAGAGGTGCGTCAGACATCGTGTTCGTCAGAGTCTTCAGTTGCCGGAGAGCAGGCACACAAACAGATAAGTAAACACAAAGCGGAAAATAGACAATGTCATCTGGAGGTTACAAATGAAATGAAAAGCACATTGGGCTGGGGGAGGAAGGTAAGGTCAAAGACGATTTCCTGGAGGACCTTTTAGTCGTAATCGCCGCTAGGGTCCTACAGCGCCGGTAATACTCTCGAGCATGGTCTAAATTCCATAGCCAGACTGCGTGTTCCATGACAGCTGGCACCACACCCCGTGTTTGTTCTGTTGTCCAATATGCAATACTTCCCGTACCTCGGTGTACCTCAAAACCAGCATGGATGCTCTTTTACAAATTCATGTCCCCTGGCTAGGTGTGGTGGCTCACACCTGTAATCCTAGCATTCTGGGAGGCCGAGGCAGGAGGATCGCTCAAGGTCAGGAGTTTGAGACCAGCCTAAGCAAGAGCAAGACCCCACTGCTACTAAACAAAAATAGAAGGAAATTAGCTGGGCAACTGAAAATATATAGAAAAATTTAGCCGGGCTTGGTGGTGCATACCTGTAGTCCCAGCTACTCGGGAGGCTGAGGCAGGAGGATCTCTTGAGCCCAGGAGTTGGAGGTTGCTGTGAGCGAGGCTGACACCACGGCACTCTAGCCCGGGCAACAGAGCAAGACTCTGTCTCAAAAAAAAAAAAAAAAAAAAAAATTCACATCCCCAAGCCTGGCCTCCAGGGATTCTGATTCAGTGGGTCTGTGGAAGGGCTCAGGAATCTGTCTTCCTAATAAGCGCTTTGGCGACTCTATTGCAGACAGTCGGCTGAGTAATGTCCCATGGTGGGTGAAATGTTTCTGGTCACACGGAATTGAGGGTTAATAACTAAATTTGAACAGCACCGTTGCCGGGGGAGAAAGCTTAGTGGGTTCTCACGGCACCAGTGGAGAAAGATTTCTCACTCAGGGATTAAGATGTAAAAGTAAAAAAAAGTTTATTTTTATCTTCTCAGAAGGATATAGAGAGAGAAAGAGAGAAGGGACGTGGGGAAGAGAGCAGGGCCACCACATGGCATCACAGAGACAGAGAAGGGAGGTCCCGGCAGTGAGGCCAAGGGGCTCGCTGATTTTAAGGGGGACGAACAGAGTGTTAGGTTTACTTAGAGTAGAAACCCGAAAATGTCATAAAGCCTGTGAAACAAAAGCTGCAGGAGCCTGAGCCCCTCCCCTCTCTCTGTAAGTGTCACTCACGCCCCCGGGGAAAACCGTATAAAACCCAAGGCTTTCCCCTCCCCCGGGGCGGACGCTCTTTGGCCTCCACCCATCTGCACCCAGATGCTCAAAATAAAACCGCATTTTGCTACACCTGAGACTTCATGTGTCTCCCTCCTGACTCCGGACCTAACAGAGAGAAAAAAACAGTGACGGCCGTCGGTCGATAACAAAAGAGGCAGCAGGTAGGTAAACACGCCAAGGATGTCAAAATCCAGGAGTCGGTTTCCTGCCCTTCCTTGGAGAAGGGGTTGTCGCAGGAGATGGGACTCTATCCTCCAGATATGGCTGAGACTGTGGCTCGTTCTGCTGTTTACGCAGGAACTCCGTAAAAGCAGATTCTTGAAGAAACAATTTTGAAAGAGATTTACGTCTTTTCCATTCATTCAGCTTTTTCGGAAGTTGTGCCAAACGGCACTCCCGCAGGGGGCCTGTTAGTGAGACAGCTCTTGGGATCGATCTTTAACCATCACCGGGGAAATTGTGGGATCAGGTATTTTCCTGCTGTTTTGCAAGGCTGCCCCTCCCAACCGTGGCAACACGAAAGAGACCAGGATCTCAGCAAGCACCTTGTGACGTCTTTCGCAGTCGGGAGCCTCTGTTCTCTGTCGTCCCTTTTTTTCTGTCTTGTCTCTTGCTGAGAACCCTTCTTGCCCTGCTTGGTGTCAAATGACCTTGCAGATTCAGCTCTCTGCTTCTGCAAAATCTTCTCTTTCTTGGGTCTTTCTCATCCCGAGCCTCTCCCTGCTGAAATATTTCCGTGTCCCTCTCAGACTGAGGCTTCCTTTGCTGCAGTTCTATTCCCGCAGGAGCAAAAACACATTTTCACAGCAGAAGAAAACACCCTGTTTGCTATGCTCTTGTCTGTATTCCAGAGGTTTCCTTGATTGGGGTAACCCCACCTCAGACGTCCCGGGTGACACGCAGCCCACACGGACCGGTCGTTACGACAACTGTATTTTGTTTCATACGAAGCTTTCTCCTATAACTCTTTGCAAGGCCTCATCTTGCATGGTGCTCTGCGCTCTGGCGTATAGTATATAGCATCCTGTAGTTCTCCACGACACCTTGGATCACGGGTCTTGAATTTCAGCGATAATGGCTTCTTCACAGCCAAGCGAATTGCAGTCTGACTCTATCACCACCGTTTAATCTCCCAAATGAGACAGGGAGAGGCCAGGTAGGACATTTTTCATAAGCAAAAAGGTTTTAAACCTTGAATGTAGACCTTAAAAACCTGCATATATTTCGGGTAACTGGTACTTGGCTGCTTTATAATGAAAGGTCCCCTCAATAAATATCCCAGAGGCAGCTCAAACAGACCTTAGCAATGGGGGGGGGGCACTCAACCAATGAAGAGTTCATTTTGGTGAAATGACGGGTGAGAGGGGGCTTCCTCTTCATAACCGAGTCACTTATTTGTGTTTGGCTCACGCGATATACTTTAAATTCAGCCCCCTAGCAGATTTTTTCTTAGGGCATCCAAGAGAATGGACTGTGGCCGGGCACGGTGGCTCACGCCTGTAATCCCAGCACTCTGGGAGGCCGAGACGGGCAGATTGTTTGAGCTCAGGAGTTCGAGACGGGCCTGAGCAAGAGCGAGACCCCGTCTCTACTAAAAAAAATAGAAAGAAATTAGTTGAACAACTAAAAATATATAGAAAAAATTAGCCGGGCATGGTGGCACGTGCCTGTAGTCCCAGCTACTCGGGAGGCTGAGGCAGGAGGATCGCTTGAGCCCAGGAGTTTGAGGTTGCTGTGAGCGAGGCTGATGCCACGGCACTCTAGCCTGGGCAACAGAGTGGGACTCTGTCTCAAAAACAACAACAAAAAAAGAAGAACGGACTGTGGTTACATAAACAAACTGACTCAGACATAAGGTACCGACGCCCTGGCCCCGTCCCATTTACACAGCGGTCCTGGCAACCCCTCCCCAGCCCACTCCTCCTCCCACAACCCTGACCCATCGTTCTGAGCCGTGGCCGGAGGAGGCTTGAGAAAGACAAGCCTGAAACATTCATTGCAAGACGCCCATCAGCAAGAATTGTTGACACACGGGTGATTTAAATCAGGCCCGAAACGTTATCTCCCCCAGCCAGAGGCCATCGACCGCTGAGTTCTAATTTCCCCTCCCCACGTGGGGTGTGTCTGTATTTACACTGGGGAGCAATGGAGAAAAGAATCACTTTGTGCATTGATTCAATTTTTGTTGCCCTTGAGTTAACACCGTGGGCTGGTGAGATGAGACACGTCGGTGGGTCGTGGGGCGGCTGCTTTGGGCTCTATCAGGTTAACCGCGGAGATTCTAGGAACAGACTTGGACTCGTGGATAATTTACTACTCCTCAGGCTCACACCCTCCCGCAAAGGCACATCCTCCCCTTCCCTGCATTCCGCATAGTCTTTCTCCAGATGCGAATGGTGATGGAAGCTTCCTGCACCTCGGGGACCACTACCTCCAGGAAGGCTTCCAGAATCTTACGGCATCGCCTCTCCTGCCGTCGTTTGGAATGGGTCACCCTTTTTAGCGTGTGTGTGTGTGTGTGTGTGTGTGTGTGTGTGTGTGACTTCGTAAGCCCTTCTGCAGCTTCTACTGGAATAGTAATGCATAAAGGTCAAAAATACGAACCTATAAGTCAGACTGAGGGGCCATGGTTAGCTCTGCCACTTAACGGCCGCGAGACTTTGGACAAATGACTCCACTTGCTCCAAGCCTCAATTTATCGGTGAAATGGGAGGCATACCTCATATTTCCCTTGTACGTTCCCTTGTAGGATCATTAGAGGAATTACAGGAGATATTTGTAAAGCATCTAGCCTCGGACCCGCTTATATATAAGCTCATTAAATGCTCATTAAATGTTGTTGTTATTATATTCATTTGCTCATTAAACAAATGTGTCCGGCACTGTGCGAGGGGCCGCGGTGGCAGAGATGAAGTTTTCTGCCTTGAAGGAATTCGCAGGCTGCTGGGGAGAGAGACGCAAGGATGGGAGTCTGTGAATTGCAGCTCAACGAGGTGAATTTGAGGGTGGGAGGGATGAGCGGTCGGGGCCGGGGCTGCAGAGGGCACGGCTGCAAACGCTGCCTCATCTCGGTATCGGCTTGCGTGCACCCATCTGCGCCCCCGGGCTGCACATTCCCCAGGGCAGAGGCAACATTTCCCTGATTTGATTTTTCCTCAAGGCCTTGGCAAATGGGGATTAGATTAAACTCACAGCGATTTACTGAATGCGAAACAGAGAACTGGGCTTTCCCTCCTTGAGCGGCAGGTAGCGCCGGTTAAGCTCTGAAGGGCACCCGCAGCAAAGAGGCGGCTTTGAAGTTCCAGACTGTTCTGAGCAGGTGACCACGCTGGCTGGCAGGGAAGGCCCCCGATGGGTGATGTGCCAAGTCAGGTTGACTCACTGCCCTTTTCTCTGCCAAGGTCAACGTCGCGGGCAAGCGATTTCCAGGAGCAGGGAGGGCTCAGGGGACCCTCGCCCCCGCGGGTAGTTACTTAAGTTTTTACGAGCGTGGCTCGATTAATTAGCTTCCGAAAGGACAGTGGTTATTCCCGGAGAGGCTATTAGAAAGCACCTATGTTATTTGCTCCTTGCAAGAAACGATTAACTGAGATTCACACTCTGCAAAATAATTAACCAAGAATGGTGACGCTACATTACACGGTCATTTTGCAGAAAAGGTCTCTTAGATTGCAACTTAAAACTTTAAATTATTTTGGAGACTAGCTTTGGCTTTTCGACAGATTATAATGAAAGCAAATTATTGTACATTTTAATAACCGGCTCCTTTGGAAGAGGAGGTCTGATACGAGGCCGGTGACTGTGATGTATCTCATAAAAGCTAATTGACAATCTAGTTCTTTAAATACCACGAGAATCCATCACGGTTAACGTTATGACGGTGAGTTCCACAGGAATTAAAGATGATTTACCAGCCGTTGGGACATTTTGCTAATATTGTACATACTGAAGGAGGTAGTAAAAGAGATGGGTACTTCTCAGCACCTCTAAGTGCCTAATTTGTAAACAGACACCATGAGCAGCTCCTCTGGCTCAAGGGCACGTACCTGGCCGGGACGAAGGCGGCACCATGATTGCACGGATCGCTCTGTCTTGTCTCTCCTTGGCCCTTTCCCTGGAATTTGTGCAGGCCTGTTGGGATATGATGGCTTTATTCTCGGAAAAGCTGAATCCTTTATTCATTTGTTGTTGTTCTGTCTCTGTGTCTCTGGAAACCCCTCCTTGGAGACTCTCTGACGAGGTGTGACCCACTGGGCCTGCTCGGGGACAGCTCTACACGAGAAAGTAGATGCTTACTGACTTTCCAGACGGACCCAGAAGGCTAGCGAGAGGAACAAGGAGGGATTCGCCGGGAGAGGATTTCTCTCTGAAGGATGTTAGAGTGGATCCTGGCTGAGTTGTTCCTGGGTACTCAAGTCTCGGTCTACAGACGAGAGGTCGCTGTCAGATGAACTGAGAGTACAGTTCGGTCCTCAAAGAGTTAAAAAGTGTTTGGAGTCAATATTTAAACATCTAGACTTTTTGAGCTTTCTTGCAAAACCATATATCTGACAGAATGAGGCTCGGAATCCCCCAGGGCAGGCAGCCGGAGCTGGGACATGCTGTCCTTTTTGGCCAGGGCACCAGACGTACACCCATCGTGAGGCCAGCTGGGTTCACTCGGCATCTTACCTGCTTGGACCTCGGTGTCGAATCTGAGACCTCAACCCAAGACCGATGGTTCTGGAATGGGATTAAAATGAAAACCACAGACCTCTAGGGAACTGGATCCTGGGAGGGGGGGGATGCTCATGGCTTCAAATATCACCTCTACGATGACAAAGTCACCATCTCCACCCCAGACCTCTCCCGACCTGTGGGACTGTGTACCGGCCACCCCTCTGTCCATGTTCTCTTAAATGTCAACAGACGCCTCACACGAGACACGTCCGCAGTGTGACTCCTACTTTCTACCAGTCCACACCATTTCCCATCGCCACCTCCCGCCATCTTCCCCACACCGGTCGGTGGCAACCCCACCGGCTTCCGTGTCCTCAGGGCGGAATTCTCAGGGTTATCCCAGGAGTATCCCAAATCAAACCTTTCAGCAAATCTTGTCAACGCTACCTTCAAAACATGTAACCAGAAATTTCTGGCCACCATGTCCTCTCTACACTAGATGATCACAGAGGTCTCCTAACCGGTCTCCCTGCTTTCTCTCTTTCCCTCTGTAGTCTCTTCCAGAGTGATGACTTTGAAATAGAAGTCACATTAATAATCTCCACTATTCAAACTACTTAATTGCTTTGTATCCATTCAGAGTAAAAGCCAAAGTTCTTACAATATCTAAGGTCCTTCTCGCCCTACCTTTTTGTTACCTTTCTGACCTCATCTACTGCTCACTGCTCTCCTGCCATGGTGGTCTTCAGGAGTCTGGGCACACACCTGCCTCAGGGCCTTTGCACTGGCTGGCTGTTCACTATGCCTGGAGCTCTTCCCCTATCTACATGGTTCATTCCTTCACTTTCTTTAGACTTTTTTCAAATCCCGATTGTAAAAGTGCTACTTTACTATAGACATATTTCCTCTTTCCCTGACTGGTTTTTCCCCAAGCACTTATCATTTGACATCCTTCATACTATATTTTACTTTTCCACTAATTGTTTGTATCCACTGACTAGACGGTAAGCTCTACAAAGGGCAACGATATTTATGCGCTTGTTTTCATTACTCTAGAACATAGGTAAGGACCCAGCACAGGACAATTACTAAATAAATATTTATCGAATGAGTTAATAATGAATGGAGTTTAGGCTGATGTAAAGCAACTTCAGATCCTTAGGTATATGATCATTGGGCACTGAAAGAGATGATTCTTACGGACAAAGGCACTGTGATTTATCAGAAAATAAAGGATCCAAAGAAACAGAACTCAAACCGTGTGGGCCTGCATCTTCCTCCTGAGATTTTCCCTCTCTCTGTGCTTTTCCCAGTATGTGCGAGGCTTCTGTTCCTTCCCCTCTGGCTGCCCTTTGCATAGTAATTGTGTTTCTTTTGGGACATTTGTAGAAGGCAACGGTTCTTCTTTTTCTTTCTTCTTTTTTTTTTAACCTATTATCAAGGTGATGACAGCACCTTGAATTTCCCTTGGGGCATCACCCTTCCTGGAAGCTCACTCTCGGCATTTGGGAACTGAGACCTTCTTCCCTAGGCTCCCGGACTGAGTCCATACACCAGTCCCAGCTAATCAGAATATTCCGTTCCCCTGACGGCTACTGCAGTAGGTTTAGAGATTGCTTCGCAATTCAAGATGATCCAGTCAGAGCAAGTAAATTCTTTTATGTTTGCTAGAACCACAGTGTTAGAGAAGCCTTTTTTTCTGAGACTGGTCAGGCCGATGCAAACCCAAGCTGTGAAAGCCATCGCGTAGGGACGGACCACCTGAGAGTCGAGGCACACAGGGAAGCGTGGAGAGATGCAGCCTGATTCTGATGACCATGTTCAGTCTCCTGGATCTAGCTGTACCTGAACCCGATTATTCAGTTGCAGGAGCCAATAAGTTCCTTTTTTTGATCGAGTTGGGTGGGGTTATATCATTGATAACCCAAACCGTCCTGAGATGGCATTTAGTAATTTTGTCGTGTATAAACCAGTCTCCTACGCTGATTGTGCCCCTAACTCCCACGGAGGCCTTTTTGGACTCACCTTGGCGTGTCCGACTTCACTCACAGTGTTCTAGATGGGAGGTGCTTACTACACACCGAATGGATGGACAGGTGAGAAGAAACTTCTAGGCTTAAATTATTCACACTTTGTTTCTAAACGGGGGGGCTTCCGTCTGATCCTATGAAACACAGCTACTAAGTATCTTTGCTCAGTAATTGCATGCTTTGTGGTTATAAATTCGATACACTTGCCAGAAAACACCTACCTTATTTAGTGCAATTTTTAAAAGCTACTTTTGAAAATGAGTGTCTGGATATCTCCTGGAGCTGATAGACTGAACAACAAAAATCTGTTGTGAACAGGGAACCTGTGGCAGGATAGCAGAAATTCTGGAATTTTCTTTGGTTTCTTAAGGAAAAGATAAGACTGTCTGAGGATGGCTCATCATAGCCCATGGCGGGAGGGACTATGCATCTGGCCGGTTGCAGACTGTGGGTTTGCTTTCCTGGGATTCTCAGAGACTATCTGGGGTGTAAGAGTTGCAGTTGAGATTTCATGGTAATCTGATATTTCTCTATATGCCCGATTAGTTGGCTTTGAATTAAAGACCATTACTTTTTTAGTTTCCTCTTATTTCTTCATATTGGAAGTGCCATAATGGCTCCCAAATCATTCCTTCGTATTTTTGTGTGAGCTTACAATTAGGATAAAATGTTTTTTTAATTATTGCTTGAATGCAATTATTTTATATTGTTTTGCATATTAAAATGGAATTTTAGTTATCTCAGTCAAAGGCAGGATTAGTCTTCAGACTTCATTAAATCCCTGTTTTAACATTAAAGGAATGTTAACTTAATTCTAAAATATTACAAAAAAAGGCCCAAGCCTGTGCTGGCTTTGTTGGTGATAAACTCGTTCTAAAGCTGTTCATTTTCTATTAGAAGTTCTTGTTTGTTCAAACGCCTTTGCTGCCAGAAAAACCTAAGATTTTTCTCACGGCTCTGTTTCTACACATTCTTTGTTTCCTTGGTCTGACAGCGGCTGATGTTGACGGAGCAGGTTTTAGGACAGTCCGAAGTGATTTCCTCGTTCCGTGCTGTGATAACGTGTGCAAACCCCGGCCCCTCCCCTGGACGTACGGGTGGGGTTGCTGTCGGCGCAGATCTCTTGGAAGATGATAAAATATTTCCGATGCTCACCTGTCTCGGGGCCCCTGTTCCTCAGACCCTGCAAGGGCGGTGTTTGACCACATGGTAAAGAGGAAAAATGACAGTCCTGTCCCCACGCTTAGCTGTGGTAGGACGCGCCGTCGACTGAGGGGCCTGGCGTCGACTGAGGGGCCTGGCGTCTCCATCCAACCGCCCGCAGGGCCCAGGCAGGTAAAGTCAACGAATGCCGTGCTCAGTTAGTGGCAGGGGGCTGCACGCCCCGTCCCGAGCGAATGGCTGTCCCTTAGCTCTGCGTGTCTCCAGAGCATCTGATTCTTCATGAGAAGCCATAGATTTGAATTCTTATCTGCAGCTGCCTGATTTGAAAATATTGGCAACTAGTTCGATACTTTATAAAACTCAGTGGAGCCCTTCTGTGGCCCGTGGACCAGAGACCTTTCCTTCCCTTTCTCTTGGCCTTCCGTGCGGTGGCTCTAGCTTGGCTGAGACGTCACCTGCTTCCTCCTGGGCATGCAGGTCAAGGTTTAGAAAATCACTCTGTTCTTGACCCGCAGTGAAGTCTGTATGCGGTCAGCTCTCTCGGAGAGGCACGTATGTAGATACGTGTGTATGTACACGCGTATGTATGTATTCATTCTAAGAAATATGCAAATTTCAAGCAGATACAGGACCAAAATAGCAGACCCACCACATGCGTAGGTGTCCTGGTGTCTTTGTTTGTAGCTCACTGAGCATACCCGAGACCTCTGCTCCTCCCGGTTTAGGGGAGGCAGCAAAAGTCGGGGTTCTCAACCTCAGAGTCGGGAACTACGGGGAAGAGAGCGGGGGCAACTTCTCTGAGGTCACCCAGTAAACCACTCATACAACTAAGACCCGGTCTCAGACCCCCGGTTCCCAGGCCGGCGAATTTTATATCAGCCTCAGAAATTGAGTTTGGTGACTGGGAATTATGAGGACTTCAGGAATGAGAGATCATCTCTAGGGTGTGTCTTTGACCTTGATGGAGCATCTCCCAGCCTAAACTCTCAATAATACATCCCAGTTCTTGAAATCTTGTTTGCTTCAAACAAACAAATAATGAAACAAATAGCAACAAAAACAGTCGACACCGTTATACGAATTCTAAGGGATACAAAGTGACAGGTGTGATCCCTGAAAGAGTTTGTTCTCCTACTTTGGAATACAGCCACGCCCTGCCCTGCCCTTCTTGGGGAAATTCCATTCACACCACAGTTTTATTTTCCATAGATTTCAATGATTTGAAATTCAAAAGGTTAGAAGATAACAGATGCAGTGAACATTCTCTCTCATTTCTTTCTCCAGTTACGTTCACACCCAACTTTACTGCAGGAAGTAATCAATGTGACCTATTCCAAGTGTCGTTGCAGGGAACATAGATACACATGCATGTGGGTGTCTGTAACCCCTGTGTGTCACACGTTCGTTAGCACACTGCTACACCGACAGTTCTCTGTGCTTCTCTTCCCTTGCTGTGCCTTGGAGGCTACACCCAGGCAATGTATGACGGGCACCCGCGTTCCCCGCGCTGGCTTTAGCATGCCCTGGTGATGGGCATTTGCACTGCTTCTGCTCTGTTGCTATCATAAGCAACGTTTCAGCGAGTAGCCTTGTACATGCAACATTGTGCTATTACTGTTAGAAGTGGGATTCCTAAGACACGTGATACATGCATTTATAATTTTAATGTAGATGAATCACCCTCCACGAAGGTTGCACCAGTGCACACCTGGGACGGTAATTAGTTCTCATCACCCTTGACGCAACTCATCTTCACAACTCCCGGGCAATGCGGTGGCCACACCGTCTCGGCAATGGAGAATGCTCACTAACGTCGCCAGGGACCCTCACGTCACTAAATCCCGCGGGCACTTTCAGTTCTGATCTCAGTGACTCTCAGCAGCACTTGGCACCGCTGACCGCTCCTTCCTCCCCGATTTTCCTCCTCTTTCTCTAGCCGATACTTTGTTATTTCTCTAGCCGATACTTTGTTATTTCTCTAGCCGATACTTTGTTTCCTTTGCAGTTTATTTTCTGCTTCCCAGCTATTAAGTGACCGTTTTTAACCTGCTCGTTGCACGTTGCAATCACCTCGGAAGCACTTACAAATTCGGATACTCGGGTCAATTACAAAATCTTAATCTCTGCAGGTGGAGCCCAAGCATCAGCATTTCTGTAATCGTCTGCAGGGCTCGGACGTTTAGCTTGGGTGGAGAACGGTTTCATTAAGTGACGCGCTTCACTGGGATTAATCCGTTTCTGCTACCTTAACGTCGCATCATCTCTCGAGAAAGCGGTGTGCGTGCTCACAGCTTCGATGACCACCTGCGCACGGATGGCTCACGTATTTACACCTCCAGCCTAGATCTCTCCTCTGTGCTCCACGCCTGGGTAAGAAGCCAACCTAACATCTCTCTTATAGACCCCCTGGGGTCCAAAAACACACTCACGACCTTCCCCCCTCCAACCCGATATTTTTCCGTGTGTTCATTGCAGTGAATGATACCATCTTCCACCCGGTGGTACAGTCCGGAAGCACAAGGACCCTCCCTGACATTTGCTCTTCCCTCCCCTCTCCGCCCCCCACCGTTCAACCAGGCAGGGTCTTCCTCGGCTGGGCTCTTCCCTCCTTTTCAGCCTTCCCTCCGCCATATTTTCCCAACAGACTGTTTTCTTCTAGACGTCCAGCTTTCTTTTAGGTTCTCATCCGTGTTACGTTCCCTCCTGCACCTGGACCCTACATGTGCCCTTCCTGCTTCTGAAACAGTAATACTCTTTCCTCCCCTCTTAGCTTATTTAATTCCTTCTAGTCTCACAGGTCTTATGTCAGCTCAAGGGTTTCTGCTTAGAAAAGCTTCCTCTGACCTTGGAGACTGGCCCAGCCAGACATCCCTGAGATATTCGCCCAGGGAAAGGTGCATCTTTACTTCGCGGGTAGTTGCACGTTTGAAATTTCACATTGTCTTGCGTGATCCTTTGACCGACGGCTCTGTTGCCTTTGGACCACAGGCTCCAGGAAGGAAGCATGGTGGCTCCTTTTCTACACCATTAAATTCCCAGGGCCTTGGGACATACCAGACGCCACCCCAGAGTGTGCTGATTAATGCAAGCTAAACCATAAATGAACTGCAGGAACGGTTACTTCTCATTTCATAGTTTGGGAGAGTTGAGGAGTTTGCTATTGGTCACCGGCTGAGTCCAGAACAGTCCCAGATGGAAAGGAAGGTTCCAGGAACAGCCCCTGGCATCTGACCGTGCTGGGGACTTTCTCCCTTTTGCCGTCTCCAGTTTGAGTCAGCTGGCAGCTCCTTCCGAACGAGAGCGTGATCAGTGAAAATCATTCGCATTTAATAACTTCTAACAGCACTGCATAAATACTTGAAAAAAACATGGAGAAATGTTTACAGTGGCTGCGTCTCATAAGGGAGATTTACGGGACTGTTAAAAATTATTAGGCCTCTTCTGCGACAGAACGGTTTTCACAAGCGGCACCGCACGGCTTCACAGCCAGGCTCTGCACGATGTTTATTTTCGTGTTTTCAAAATACCATATTTCTTCCACCATTAAATTTTATCTCAGTGGCGTTGTTTTAAAGCACAAATTTCACCAACTCTCTGATCTTATAATTCAGCTCCAAAATATGTCGCTTCGGAAACCCTCCGGAGAGCGCACGGGTCCAGGGCACGGCTGCGGGGGCTGTGTGAATAATTCACGCGGCTTCTGGGGACTGCAGGGGTGTAAGTGTCTGTCAGGCCACGGGTTGCCGAGCGGCTGCTGGCTGAGACTTCCCGGCAGAGGGAGAATGTTCTAGCTGTAGGCTCAAGCATGAGGAAGAAGAAGGAGGGACCCACGATCTCGAAGGGCTTCTGAGCCTGGCGTGGCCGTGGAGGCCCAGGCCTGCCGGTCATCGTCCCTCTGTGACATGGTCATCACTGGCACGTGCAGAACACGGACTTGAATCTTTCTGCAGCATCAGCTAAGCCCGGCACTGACGGGGGTAGAGGGTGTCCTTCCCCCCGAGGGGGTGACCTCCCCGTGGAAGCCGAGGCTCTCGGGGTAGAGGAGGGCATCCTCGTGAATGACCCACTTCACAGCAGGGGCTGCTGATCCTTGTCAGACGGAAGATGTCTGTGGTGTGTTGAAATGCGTCTTGGAAGGTTTGGGGACTTGTCTATGTCACCGGGGTTTAACATCAACTTGCTCGGTTCTTGTGAAGGGGCCCCTGCCTCTCCTATGCCTTGTGTCCCCCCAGGTCAGCTGCAGAAATCCAGCACCAATGCCCTTCTCTCAGCCGTTTAGAGGTGATTCCTTCCCGTCTGGCTGCCCCCTCTTGGCTCTCTAAGCAGGTCACGTGCTCTGTTCCTGGGCCCTCAGGCACAGCCACCATCTAGAAGGTGACTGTACCTGAGTACCTGACGGAGGTGTCTGCAGGGCCAGGCTGGTGCAGTTAACAAGTCAAGCAGGACACAGGTGGCTGCATGAGCCAGGGACCCTGTTTAATCCAACCCTGTCCCCAGGAAGGAATGTGAGCTCCCTGTGGCCAACTGTTCAATCTTCCATGTGAAACCAGAGATCTGGATTTCTATGTGAACTCTTCTGATTTTTTTTCATGTTGCCCAAATTTTAAAATCCTGCAGTTCAAATAAAATATATGAAGCCAGTGACCAGCCAGCACTAGAGACTTAGGATTACTGACCTCACTTCCCCTCCTCCTTGCCCAGGGTCCTTTCCCTAAGAGGCTCAGAGAGCCCCAAAATCAAATAGAGACAGAATCGGCCCTAAGGGAGTCTGGAAAAATCCAGGGAGGCCAAGGATGAACCGCCGGAGTGGGGGAGGGGAGTGGACCGTGACGTCAGGTTCCGGTCAGTTCTGCAGACTCCGCGGTGTCCCCGTGGGGTTCTCCGCCCCTCCCTCGTTCCCTTGCTGCTGGAGGAAGGAGGAATGTGGGGAGATCCTGTCTTCCGTGCACCTGGACGGCTGCTGGAGGAGCTGGGGACCAGGAGCCCAGGCAGTCGGGGTCTCTGGCGGACTCCATCCCCCACTGCCCCAATGGGGAGGTGACGCGTGGCCACCATGCCCAGTGCCAGCCGCAGGGCAGCAGCTCCTGGAAGCCCCAGTGAGGTGCAGCTGTGCAGGGCTCCTCCTCCCGCCGGCTTCGCGTGCAGGCTGAGCACTCGGGGGCCATCAGTGCCACCAGCGTCCAGCTTATTAATTAACTAAACCCCAGGTGGGGCAGCAGCTTAGTGGTAACTCACACGGCCTCGTCAGGGCCCAGCTTCTTGATGCTAAACCAAGATGAGGAAAA
>RJWJ010033804.1:0-17653 GCA_004363605.1 Indri indri | reverse complement strand
GAAGAGCAGAGGGGGATGAGGCTGAGGCCAGCTCTCGAAGGAGCCTGGGTGCTGTGCACAAGAATTGGGCCTTCCCGGGTGGGCTCTGTGGAAGGCTTCCAAGGTGGAGACAGGGATGATTTGGCCCATGTTGTAGCATTTTGGCAATGATATGATGGCTGGATTAAAGGATGAACATTGACGGCAGAGAGACTGATTTAGAGATCTGATGTAGCCTAGGCCATAGACGATGATGTTTGTACAAGGATGGCAGCAGTGGATATGGAAAAGAGGTGTTGCTATCGAAGGTGCTTGAAGACCAAGCATAGCAGGCGTGAACGAACAGAAGGGAATCGACAGTGACTCAAATTTCCAGCCTGGGTGGTCAGGGGTTGGAAATGACTTTAATTAAGCAATGAAATGTAGCCGGGCTAAGCTGTGGGAGGGAGTGATGAATTTGATTTTGGGACTCTTTATCGTAGCTGTTGCTGAGACATGCAGATGGAAGTGTCTGCCATTTGGAAACATGCGTCCTGGAGCCCAGGACAGCTGTGAGGATGGGAACACCCACTCCTCGTTAGCCAGATTGTTCTCTTGTGTGGTGTTTGATAATAGAGTTGCACAGTATTTGAAAACTTGCAAATGATTGTTTTTTTCCTCCCTTAAAGATACAGCCATATGTGAACGGAGCTCTGTACAGCATCCTTTCTATTCCATCCATTCGTGAGGAAGCAAGAGCAATGGTAAGGAAATGCGCTCGAGAAACGTGTGAGCCTCCATCGTGCCACAGTTCAGGACTTTTGTTCTTTGAGACAGAGCCTCACTCTGTCGCCCTGGATAGAGTGCAGTGGCGTCATCATAGCTCACTGTGATTTTAAACTCCCAGGCTCAAGGGTTCCTCCTGCCTCAGCCACCCGAGCAACTGGGACTACAGGCATGCGCCACCATGCCTGGCTAATTTTTTCTATTTTTTGTAGAGATGGAGGATCTTGCTCAGGCTAGTCTTGAACTCCGGACCTCAAGTGATCCTCCCGCCTTGGCCTCTCAGAGTGCTAGGATTATAAGCGTGAGCCACCACACCTGGCCCACGATTCAGAACTTTTAGAAGAAGGACCTCCTCAATTGGGCTACATAGAAGGGCTTCAGATCATTAATGAACTCCCTTAAATTGTATGCAAAATACATATTTGCAATTTTCTGGGGAGAGAGTCTACAGCATTTATCAGATTTTCAAGGAGATCCCTAACTCCTAAGTGGTTAAGAACCACGGTGTTAGGGAGTTCGCAGCAGGCTTGTTTCTGCAAAGTTGTGGACATTCTGATAGCAACCAAATGGAACAGAAAATCTGGAAAAGATTATAAAACTGTTCACTACCTGGTTTGGTTGATAAATTGTGAATTCAGTATTTAATGTGTTTATATTAGTGCTTAGATTTGAAGTAAAAAACAAGCCCCAGGTGATCAGTATCTTATTTTGAGAGGACAAATGTTTCTAAATCTAATCAGCAAAACTGCTGGAGTTTTGTTCTTTTTCCTTACACTGTGTGAAACCCGATTAGCAGCGTGAGTATTATATGCTGTGGTGAAGAGATTAAATATATTTCCGCAGTGAAAACACAGGCTAAATTCTGGTTGAGACCAACAAAACATTCTTCCAGTTGGTTTTGCTTACTTAGAAGAATTGCTAAATCTAATTGGTCATGTAAATTATGTCAACAGTTAACACCAGAGATAAAAACTTACTTAAGAACCATGCTATGTGAGCATGCTAAACAATGGACCTTAATTGCCTACTGTTTTCAAATAAAAAAATCAGCTTTTTCACTGAAGACCAGGGGAAAATAAACTGGATTAAATTCTGCGTTATGGTCTTTTAGGTGTAAGAGAGGGATTGTCAACCAAGGCAAAGAACAGGAAAAAAACACGTAGGCTGAAGAGAACGACAGATTGGAGGTGACATCAAATCGAAAAGAGCGCAGTGTGGCGTGGAGGAAAGACAGGAGGGCCTGGGTGGAGAAGGTGGGAGGGGGTGGCAGTCCGGGAGAGTCACGGGGAGAACGAGATGGAAGACAGGGACAGAGCTTCAGAGACCTATGTGATGACATCAGGAGGTCTAACAGATACCTAATAGGACTTCCAGAAGGAGAGGAAGGTGAGAATATGGGGCCGAAAAAAAGGTTGGATAATGAAGAAATTTGGTGAAAGATATAAACCTAACAATAAGGTATCTAGGAAACCCCCAAATGTTTGGAAATTAAACAACACGCACTTGTATTAGTTGTTAGTTATCTATTGCTGCCTAACCAATTACCCCAAAGCTTAGCGGCCTAAAATTTTTTTTAATTAAACTTGCGCATCACCTAACCATGTTTCGGTCGATGGTGGGCTGCATGTGTGACAGTGGTCTCATGAGATTATAATAGCATATTTTTACTGTCCTTTTTCTATGTTTAGCTGTGTTTAGAGACACGAGGTCTGTGTAAGTGCACTCTATGATGTTCCCACAATGAGGAAATTGCCTACCAGCAAATTTCCTAGAACGCATCAGGTCGTTAAGCAACACATGACTGTATTTCACGGTTTCTGTGGGACAGAAGTTCAAGAGCAGATTGCTGGGTAGTCCTAACTAAGAATCCTGCAGGTCGTAGTCAAGACTTAAGCCAGGGCAGCCAAAGCAGGGCGTGGGCTGGAGAATCTGCTTCCCAACTCACGCACATGGCTTTCGGCAGGAGGCCTCAGTTCCTTTCTGGCTGTTGGCTGGGGACCTCATTTCTTCCCGTGTGGGCCTCTCCACAGGCCTTCCCCTGACATGGCAGCTGAGTGATCCCAGAGAGAAAGTGTGAGCAAGACAGAGGCCACAGGGTCCTTTGGAACCTACTCTCACAAGTGACATACCATCACTTTTATTCTGTTGGTTAACAGACCAACCTGTTACAGTGGGGGTGAGGGGGCTGCACAAAAGCACGAGGAGCAGGGGTTGGGGTCACTGGGGGCACTGCCACACCCTCCTAAGTGTCCTATGGATCGAAGAAGACATCATTAGGGAAATTAGGGGCTATTAATTATTTGACAGATATGACAAATATTTTCTCAATTTCTGTCTTTTAAAATTATAGTATTTTTGGTCATACAGCAGGTTTAATTATAGTCAAATCTATTAATATTTTCCTTTATGGTTTCTGACATAGGTTTCTAGACAGCCCGTGGGTTTTTTGACTTTTAAAAAGAAAACTTGGGTCACTTATATAATGATATAAGTAAAACAAGCTTCCCTCTGGCATTTTAACAGGGATTAAAGACATGAGCTATGGAGGGACCCCCTTTGAACTTGAGCAGAGGAAGCTTTTGGACACATCAGCTAGGCAGTTGCCTGTTAAACTATATGTAAGAGTGCTCGTAAGGGACGGTTATGTCCACAATTGGGTTCCCCTAAAACCCTGAGATTTCTCTCATTTCACTTTTATCCTTGAGGAAGTTTCTAGATTGATAAAGTTATTACATTCTTTTTGCTTATGCATCTCACTTGGGTGCATTCGCTTGGCAGAATCTAGGTCGTATTCCTGCACCCTAGCTGCAACGGAGGCTGGAAATGCCAAATAATAAAGGAGATAAGGCAATGAGGAAAACATTACCCACAATCTCACCACCTTAACATCTGCTCATGCACAGTGCTGGGGAAGTAGAGGCAGACCTGATGTCCTCAGTCAGACCCTGCTGCTGTTTGTGCTGTGTGTCAGCATAGACCTTCTGAAAAGCAGTTTGGCAGTATAAATGAAAAACCACTAAAATATCCACCTTTTGGCCTCATCAATTTTCTTTTGATTGTTGATACAGAGAAAAGCTCTTTGAATGACAATGCTCATTTCAACTTTTTTTTTTCTTGAGACAAGGTCTCACTGTGTCACCCAGACTGGAGTGCAGTCATGTAATCATAGCTCACTGTAGCCTCAAACTCCTGAGCTCAAGCAATCCTCCCACTTCAGCCTCCCAGATAGCTGGGACTATCAGTATGCGCCACCACACCCAACTAATTTTTTGTATTTTTTTATTTTGTTTTTTTAGAGATAGGGTCTTGCTATGTTACCCAGGCTCGTCTTCAACTCTTGGCCTCAGGTGAACCTCCCACCTCAGCCTCCCAGAGCACTGAGATTACAGGCTTGAGCCACTGCACCTGGCCTCATTTCAGTATTTTTATGAGGGAAAAACTGGAGGTAACGTAAATGTTTAGTATAGAGGAATTGCTAATGAAATTATGGTTCTTTTGCTCAATATATTAATAGCTATTGAAGATAATTAGGAAAAGCAGTATGAGGCAGTATGGAAAATTTCATTGTACTGTATAATGAGGGATGAAAGTAGAATATATCATTGTAAGATTCCTGTTCTTGCAATTATGTAAAACATTTATGTGCTTATAGAAAATGACAGAGAATATACATAAAAGTTATATTAGTACCAAATGCTATTACAGTGGTCTTAAGATAATACCAGAAAAAAGGAGAAAAAGATAAATGAGTCCCCTGAGGCCCATTTGAACTTTAAGAGATTGCCAAGGTCTGGGGCTGGAGAACAAATCAGATAAATAAGGGCTGCCTTGAACCCACCCCACAGGCCTCCTGCAACGAGGGCTAGAGTAATTAGCAGCAGTGGGGCTCTGCCCTGATACCTGAACCCCCACACACATTCTGCCTGGGGCAGACCAGATGCTCTGCTGGTTATAAAGACTCCCAGAATCTCTGGGAGAGCCAGGGAGCTGGTCCCTTGAGGGTGGATGAAGAAAATTTAAAAATTTAAACAAGCAAACAAAAAAAGGAGCAGGGAGTGGGCATTAGAAGCCACCCAGCCTGGAGGAAGGCGCAAGCACTCCATAGGGCTGCTCCAGTGACACCGCTGCAGCACCCGTGACCCTGAGGCCACAGCTCATGCTCGCCAGAAACCCCGCCTCCACTTTCCCCAGGGGGCCAGAGGCCGCGGCTACCCACCTACCAAAATAACGTGTATCCCCCATGCCCCATTCTTCACATTGCCTACTTCTGAGCCGGTCTCACATGAGTGCCTTTGCTTGGCACGGTCCGGGTCGCGTGCCTGTGCCCTGGCTGCAGGCCTGGGCTGTTAGTAAATGAACACAGTGCGGAGAAGCTGGTTAAAGGCGCGGCAGACACAGTAGCGCTGCTCTCCATCACAGGTGGTCAGCCCAGCGCTGTATTCCCTGACACCCATTAGGTATGGGCCTTTCTTAATTAGTGTGGAGATTTTACTGAGAGAATTATAAACTGATACAGTATTTTTAAAAAACAATTTGGGCCGGGCGCGGTGGCTCACGCCTGTAATCCTAGCACTCTGGGAGGCCGAGGCGGGTGGATTGCTCAAGGTCAGGAGTTTGAGACCAGCCTGAGCAAGAGCGAGACCCCCATCTCTACTAAAAATAGAAAGAAATTATCTGGACCACTAAAAATATATATATAGAAAAAATTAGCCGGGCATGGTGGCGCACGCCTGTAGTCCCAGCTACTCGGGAGGCTGAGGCAGTAGGATTGCTTGAGCCCAGGAGTTTGAGGTTGCTGTGAGCTAGGCTGACGCCACAGCACTCTAGCCCGGCAACAGAATGAGATTCTGTCTCAAAAAAAAAAAAACAATTTGGCAATATGTATAAAAATCCTCAAAAATATTCATATTCTTGGCCCCGTAATTCTACTTCTGGAGCTCCACACAAAACATGAACAAAGATTTACATATCGAAATGTTCATTACCATTACATCATTATCGATCATAGTGGAACACGGGAAACAATGTAAATGCCCAGCATTAGGGGAGTGATTAAGTCCAAACAGAGGCAGGGGGGTGAAGTGGTTAGAGTGGCTCCTCCTCGGCCCACTGGCTTCACATCTTGGGTTTGAGTCTGCTCTGCCACTTCCTCGTAGTTTGCCGTTGGGCTAGGGACTGAACCTCTCCGTGTAGCCGTTTTTCCGTCTGTCAAACAGGGGCGTTGTAGTGCCAGACGCATAGGATTGTGAGAACATATACGATATTTAGAACAGTGCTTGACACATAGTAAGCATTGAGAGATGTTGGCTGCTATTATTATTATTATAGCTATGAAAATGTTCATAGGTTTTTATTGACGCATGAAAATGATCATAGAGTTAAGTTAAAAAATAAGAAACATCCATATGATCTCAGTCATGTAAAATAATGTACATAAATGGAAGGAAATATTTCAAAGTGTTCACAATTATCTCTGGGTAGGGCCTTGTGAGTAATTTTTATGCTTTTATGTAGTTTACGAGTTTTCTACAGAGAACTTCTATAACTTTCATAATTAAGAGGAAGATGTTTATATTCCCCTGAAATAGCTATTTGAATCTCTAAGGGGAAAATTTCCCTTGATCACCTTTAGTGAGAGAAGATGAGACTGTTTGGGCTGGAACGAAATAGAGTCCAGAGTTGAGTTGCTGAGCGTGGTGACAGTTGGCCTGTGTAGTGTTCAGTGCTGTTGTCGGGCTCAGTGAGGGAGCTTTACCTCATCGAATCCCCTCAAAGTCCCCCTGAAGGAGTGACTGCTCATGCCCATTTTGCTGCCGATGGAGTTGAGGCTTGAGGGTGGAGTCCGCTGCCCGGGCCGCGTGGCCAGCGAGGGGCTCTGCATGCCTCTGCTGCAGCATCACACCAGACCTGGGGCTTTCACCTGATGAGCCTTCCAGATACGACAAATTGTTTTCTTTCCTTAAACACTGAATACAAATACAGTCTTCTGCATGGTTACCTTTGTGATGGTCTTTAAGCAGAGCTGGCTGGCAGGGGCCTGAGTTCCTTATTTACTGACTTTTCGCACACTGCTTGTTTTCCATCTTCCGGCTTCCGGCTGGCACACGAGTCCCTTTTATCATCTTTTCCACATGCCTGGGCGTTGTTATTTGGCCTGCATTATCTGAAATGACAAGTCATTACTTTCAGGATAAAATGTGGTTATTTTTATGACTTATTTCTATAATTTAGATTAAACATTACCTAATATATCTGATTTTTTAAAAAATAAGTGATATTTCTCACTGGAGAATTGTCTATTAAGAAAGCTTTCTCAAATAACCCTCCTCATTACAGAGAAGAAGGAGTTTATGATTTTTTTTTCCCCAAGTAATAACTGAGCTAGAGGCCGGGCGTGGTGGCTCACACCTGTAATCCCAGCACTCTGGGAGGCCGAGGTAGGGAGGACTGCATGAGCTCAGGAGTTCAAGAAAAGCCTGAGCAAAACCAAGACCCCGTCTCTACTAAAAGTATAAAAAAATTAGCCGGGTGTTATAGTTCCAGCTTCTGGGGAGGCTGAGGCAGGAGGATCACTTGAGCCCAGGAGTTGGAGGGTGCAGTGAGCTATGATGATGCTCCTGCACTCTAGCTGGGGCAACAGAGCAAGATTCTGTCTCAAAAAAAAAAAAAAACCACCAAGTTAGAGGTATATGAAAGAGAGCAAATGAGAATAAGAGGATCTTTAAATGTGTAAGCAGATAATCACTTGCAAAAGTAACATCTGGGAAGAAAAGATGGTAGAGAACCTGAGTGAATGATTGGTCTCATTCCACTTGGGAAAACGTTCATGACACTGACTGACATTCCTCAACTGGTCAGTGGTGGCTGTGATCTTTGGCACTTGGGGGTTTACCACACTGCTTCGCTCGGTAATGCTCCCCTTCCCTGGCCCTTACCTCGGGGGGATGAGAATAGGAGAGATCCGTTTATAAGATAGGGACATAAAGTTCGGCTCTCCTGGCAGGGCAGGGCAAGGCAGTCATTGGTTGAGGGCTGTCTCTTTGGTAAGGCAAGCTCAGGCCGGGTGTCTGACTGGTCCCACAAGAGCCTGGGCACTGCTGACCATGCCCTCTTTGAAAAGTCCTCCTTGGACTTGAGGACACCTTTGCAGAGTTCTTCCTCCCTGCCAGACCTCTCCTTCACCGTCTCCTCTGTGGGCTCACCTGTCTCTGCCGTTCAGTTCAGTGTTACTGTTCCCTATGTTCTGTCCTAATCCTCTGGTCTTCTCACTCTGCTGTTACTGGGGAACCTCGTTTCTTCTTCCCTTGGCTTTAGCTAACAGGCCTCTCTCCTGAGCCCTACCAGCCACAGCCAGTGCAACTTCATCCATTTTTTGAGCATCTATATGTGCCAGCTATTGGACTAGATGCTGTTTTTTTAGGTAGAATTTATAAACAGTGAAATGCACAGGCCTTCCACATACAGCTCAATGCATTTTGACAGATGTATACATCTACATGACCAACACCCAAGTGTATGCTTTGTCCTTTAAAAATCTCATGTCAGCTCGAGTTGTCACCCTCATTTATAGTTGAGGAAACAGGCTGGGAGAAGTTAAGTAATTTGAGTAAGATCACACATTAAATTCATGGGGGAGCTAGGATTATAATCCTACTTACAATCTTGATTTAACCTTTCTAGAAGGTCATGCTCTGCTTTGGATGATGAGAACTCAACATGTTCAGAGCTGTATTTGGCACTTCGTTGATTCAGTTAGAGCTATTGATTCCAAACTGGCCTACATAAAAAGGGAACTTACTGGGTCGTGTACCTAAAAGTCCAAGATAAGCTTCAGGCACAGTTTGCTCAGGGTTCACATGTCACTGGATCCATTTCTCTGCCAGCACCTCTGGACTCTGCTTCCTCTGTTTCGAGTTCATTATCAGACACATTTTCCCTTCGTGTTGGCAAGAAGGCCTTATCAGCTTCAGCTGTATATACTCATTCAAATCCTACAAGGAAAAAGGAGGGAGGGGAATTAGATACTGCTTAAGTCAATATCTTACCTCTGCATTTCCCTGGAATTCTATTAGCCAATATTGAAAATTCTAGCGTCAGTGTATTATAATAAAGAAAATAATGCATAGTATAGTGACCTTATAATTTTTTGTTAGAAAAAGAATGGTATCTGTTTAAAGAGAGATTTCTGTTGTTCATTTACTTCTCTTAAACATACAGTTTCATTTTTCAAAGATATATTTGGCCCTAAAATCCAGAAGGCAATGTATAAACTTAGAGAAAACACAGGAAAGAAACCAACTCCCAAAACAACATATTGCCAAAACTAAAAACAATATTATGCAGTACAATTTTACAATAGTTTTTTTGTTAATTGTCTTATAAGTAAGTCAGATAATCAACTAAGAAGAAAATAATTTCACTATGAATTATAAAAAGAACAAAAAGAATGTTTAGTGCTAAGCAGAGGATTTTTATTATACATATCCTCTCCCTCCCCTCAAAAAGTTATCTTTTGATTAGATGAAACTACCTTATTGAAAAGTAGTTTCCCCAAAAACACTGAAGTGTTAACTGTTACTCTCTCCAATCCTTCCAGGGAATGGAAGACATCCTACGCTGCTTCATCAAAGAAGGCAATGCCGAAATGATCCGCCAGATAGAATTTATCATCAAGCAGCTTAATTCTGGTCAGTTTAATGCAAGAATCTAGGGTCTCTCTTTTGAATCGTTCACATGTACCAGAAAGACACACGGACTTCCTTGCAGGGGCTTGTCATACTTCGGCATTCATTCAAGAAGCCTTTAGGGAGCTGAGGAGACCCAGTGAACCCACAAACAAAAGTTCATCCAGGTAGTCAAGGCCAGATTGTCCAAAGATTAACAATATCTTATCACACTTTAGGAATATAGTCAACAAAAAGAATTTAAAAGCAATTACAGAAACCCTTCCCTAACCTTGTAAGTTCTCTTTACGCAGCCCTTCCCTAATCTTGCCCCGCTGTTAGGGTGGCTTTCCCAGGGTCCTGGAGTCAGGTCATGAAAACAGGTGCCAAGTCTTTCCAGTACCACCATGAAAAAGGTCGTCATCCTCCACATTCATTCATTCGCTCCAGAAAAATTTATGTTGCCAGCTGCAGTGTGGAAGGAGGCAATGTGATCCCCTTTCTATCTAGCCTCCACCATTACCATAACAACCCACATCCCATAATAAGCTGGAGAGGACAGCCAGGGAAGCCTCGGATGGGGCAGGGGTGGTTGGGAAGCTTTTGGCTCTTTCTGTGGATCCTGACACCATTCAGATACCAGAGGCACCTGGCACTGCCAACATCGGGGCCGGGTTTGTCACTTGGGCCTCTCTACGTGCCCTTCCCTGACACCCAGCCGTCCACATCACTGCAAGTCCAAGTGCACAGATCCTGTTCAGCTCATGAACAAAAGGTAAAGGATGTGTCTCCTGACCTCTACTCACAAGTCAGGTCAAGGCCAAGCAAAAGGGAAATGCCAGAAGCCCCCGGTGGCCTTTCCTCCAGCTCATGTCTCACAGCCTGTCTGCACAGGGCAGTCACCTGGGGAGATTCGAAATCCTCATGCAGTGCCCCACACCAATTAAATCAGAATCTCTGGGGGAGCTTTTAAAGCTCCCACATGATTCCAATGTGCAGCATCACTGCCCGGGCACAAAAACAGGTGCCCGAGGGGCTCCTGGTCTGCAGGCTGGGGAGAGCAGCCAGGTGGCCTTGGAATCCTCGCTCCCTTTGAGGCTGTCTGCCTGTTTCCATTTGAACATTCTCCTCTCTGGATCTTATGGAGCAGGTGCAATTCATCCCAAATTCAGGTGGGCAAAGAATAGAACTTTATTTCCCACAATAACTTCATTTTGACGCTGAGCCCCTATTCTGGCATATTAAAAAAATGAAATAAACCCTAAACCTCAGTCCTGACCGAGGTTGCCCCTGCCTTCCCTGGGTGGGCCGCAGTTTGGGCGGAGAGTTGCTCCCTGTCTGCTCCGTCATCCTTAGCTACGCAGAACCTCCCTCCCAGGCCAGGGGGCTCTGCAGCTTCAGGGTTACGTTCAGGCTGGGAATCGTCTTCAAGGCTGCCCGTGCGCTTCAGTCCATTGACCCATCCACGTGCATTTCCTTGCCAGTCTGCCCTCCTCCTGGCAGCCCAGAGGCAGGATGCGGGCCCCTCTAGCCCAAGAAACATCTCTTTCTCTTACATAACCTTGGCCCTTGGACCAGCTTGCTAGAATGTGCTGAGGAAGGAGACAGTTTACACTTTCGTGAGATGTGCTTTGGCAGAAGTTATAATGGGCAGAGCTAAGGCTTTACAACCTTGAGTATTCTGGAAGACTGGGGAAATGCCTCCTCAGCTCAGCGAGTTCCTGTTTAAATGAAGAGGGCCTAAAGTAGTTCCTGTTCCATCTCAAGTACCCAAGTTATTCTTTATCCATAGGACAGTGGTGGCGCCCCAGAGGTGATTACCCAGGAGCCTGCTACTTTGAAACAAAATTCAAAAGTCATTGATCAGATGGAGGATCAGACACACACACACACACATTAGGACATGTGTTACCAGCATCAAATCAAAATGAAACCTGGGAGAGGGAGCACCTGGAGAGCTTCCATCCAGTCTTCATCCTCAAGTGGAAATTAATACCAGAGTGTGAATTGTTGCGGTTTACCGGTTCTTAAGACATGTGAAATGGCATTTCCACCATCTTTATTTAAAGTATTGACTTCCTTGTTTTATTTTGGTGAATGTAAAAACATCTCTGTGGGTTTTCACACATTCAAGCCCAATCTCAGTCCTCTAGCACTATTTTTCCCATGAAGTTTTATGGTCTTCAAGTATAAAAATTCAAGTATATTTTAGGAACGTAATCCCACAGGCGGGAAAGGACTACTCTGGTGAAGTCTAAAGGAAAATTCCAGCTGGTGACATTGACAGTGCCGAGTGAGCTGCTGACAGCAACTCTGCTGTGGTGTGGGAGGTTTGTCCCCAAGCCCAGGCATGGGCCACAACTCCAGCCCTCAGCGAAGGGAACCAACAGACACTAGCTGGTCACTGAAGGGAGGACAGAGGCATAGTCAGGTCACTGGGCAAGAGCAAGGGAGAGCAGATGCCCGGCCAGGCCCTCAGCACCATGCCCTGTTAGTTGTTGGAGCGAGGGCACCTCATGGAGTGTGCACCAACTCAGGGAACATATGGGAGACAGTCGTCCCTGAGAGGAGGAGCTGAGGTCTATAAGGTACTGCACTGGACTGGATCATTCTGGGTTGTGGGGTGAATCTGAGCCAACAGGAAAACAGATTATGGGGTTGGAGAATGGGAGCTGGGCAGGGGAGGCAGAGAAAAAGGAGTGTGGCTGGGTTGCCTATGGCCTTACGAAATGGCCAAGAGTCTAGAAAACAGATCTCCATATTTTAAAATGTGAGGTTTATAATTAGTCAATATAGCAATACCACTGTTTTGAAAGGCACTTCCTGAAGGTAGAAAGGAGTATGCTGTTCATGGGGAGGGAATGGAAGTCAGGTAATTAAACTTCAGCCAAAATGCAGAATGGCATAACATCCTCATGTCTGCAGAGATAGCACTCCGTGACAGTGGGCAGCCAGTGATGGGCGTGGAGTCACGCAAGCCCCGGCCAGGCAGGGGCACTTAAATATCCCTCTGGCCTTGGTCCAGTGAAGTCAGCGCAGTCCTTCCCTTTAGCATGAGGCTGTGTCAAGGGCGTGGGGTGTCCTGGGGTTTCTACGTGTTCCCTCTGAATAAATGGTTGGGTGTTCGAGTGGATTTAGGTGCATCTGCCTGCCGCCTCTACAAGTGTGCTGGGCAATCTCTTCAAGAATGGCCTTTGGTTCTTTCTTTTCTCCTACTTTCTGTTTGATCTCCTTTCTTCTTCTTTCAGGCTTTCTTTACCTTCATGTTCTTGTTCAAGAAGCAAGTGATAAGGAAGATGCAATAGGGATATAGGGATGGATGAGCAAGTCTGATGCCCTGTCCCCAGGGGCTTGCACCCAGACTTGCCAGTGTCCATTCATTCGTCAGCGAACAGTGATCACCCCAAAGTGGTGTGGGCACAAGCAGGAGTCCTAGATTTTGGGTTTTTTTTTTGAGACAGAGTCTCACTCTCTTGCCTGGGCTACAGTGCCGTGGTGTCATCCTAGCTCACAGCAACCTCAAACTCCTGGGCTCAAGCGATCCTCCTGCCTCACCCTCCCAGGTAGCTGGGACTACAGGCACGTGCCACCATGCCCAGCTAATTTTTTTTTTTCTATTTTTAGTTGTTTGGCCAATTTCTTTCTATTTTTAGTAGAGGCGGGGTCTCGCTCTTGCTCAGGCTGGTCTTGAACTCCTGAGCTCAAACGATCCTCCTGCCTTGGCCTCCCAGAGTGCTAGGATTACAGGCGTGAGCCACCACTCCTGGCCCAGGAGTCCTAGATAAAATGCTGAGTCTTCAGGGGAGGGGCAGATGACTGCTCCACACAGGCATCAGGGAAGGCACCATGGAGGAGAAAGTAACTGACATCTCTGTGATGCCTGCTTTCCCCGGCCTGGGCCGGCTGCTTTAGTTCTGGTGTATTGTGAAGTCCTCCCAGCCACACTGAGAAGTAGGTGGTGTGATCCCCATCTGACAGATGAGGAAACCGGCTCCTTCTTTCTCTGACTCCATCGTGTCACTGACTTGCTGCTCCTTCGTAAACTCTTGACAGATGTAGCAGCGGACCCTAGCCTTCAGGAGCCCTCCCTGCCGGGACCACCACCCCTGCCCCCATAGAAAAAATCTTCCGGTTTAGAGATAGACTCGGCTTGAATCTCAGCTCTCTGCCACTCTCTGGGAGTGTGACCAGGAACGAGTCCCTTATTCTCACTGTGCCTCCACGTGTTATCTGTAAAATGGGGGACAACAGTCAACAAAATCTCTGTAAGGATTAGGTGAAATGACACGGGTGGCAGCAGCTAGCATGATGCCTAGAAGTAAATATTCATTTACTTTTCTGACCCAAAATTCCCCTCAAACTGTGTTGGCTTTTGATTTTTCCCATGCCACTGTAAATGTGTCCTGATAAAAATGGAGAGATGTAGTATTTAAAATCACTTAGGATGACACCAAACTAAGGCTGGAGCGGTCGTGACCAGGAACGGTGAGGCGTGAGGTCGTTTTGCTGTAACCTCATTCTCACGATGGTGTTTGCCTGTCTCTGCAGTGGCCACGGGATTGCGTTGACCAGAGTTCCCTCCATGTTTCTCTGTTATTCATTGATTTTTTTTTCTTATAGAAGAGCTACCAGATGGTGTTCTTGAATCTGATGATGATGAAGATGAAGACGATGAAGTAAGTTGGACGCTTTTCACACCACATAGGAAACTCATACCAAACTATTCTGAATCTCTTCCTTGCCTTGACAAGTTAGTCCAGAGTGGAGATTTTTAATTCCTGCCGCATTATTCTCACAGTTCTGTGGGTTGCCTAAAGCTCCGCTGGGTGGTGCTGCTTCAGAGTCTAGGCTGGCTGTCACCCCCAGAGCCCTCTCCCTCCGTAGGCTGGCCTGGGCTTCCTTGTAGGCTGGTGGCTGGGCTCCAAGAGGGAAGAAGTGAAAGCTTCTAATCCTCTCTGGGTCCAGAAGTCTCAGAACACCACTTCTGCCACATTCTGCTCAAGAGAGACATCATAAGGCCAGTCTAGACTGGGGGATGCAGATAGACTCTGCAGAAGGGACTAATAGGACCTACAGACCGGGCGCGGTGGCTCACGCCTCTAATCCTAGCACTCTGGGAGGCCGAGGCGGGAGGATCTCTTGAGCCCAGGAGTTTGAGGCTGCTGTGAGCTAGGCTGATGCCACAGCACTCTAGCCCAGGCAAGAGAGTGAGACTCTGTCTCAAAAAAAAAAAAAAGAAAAAGAAAAGGAACTACAGAAGGGTAGAGAGGTTGCTGGGACAACTCAGTGGCCGTGCTTGAAGACTGCACACTTCACTGCAGAAAGCAGAGTGGCAGCACTGCATATCATTGGGGTTTTATAGGAAGTTGAAAGATAACAGTTCTTCAGCGGGAGTTTTTTGCTTTGAAGGGGTGCGAGCCTCTACCTGTCTTGGGCACGGAGGCTCATGGTGAGAATCTCTGGGGTGAGGGGTCCTGGGTTTGGTTCAGAGCTGGCAGCACTCATCACTTTACTCTGTTATTTGCATCCTTTTGATGTGAGTTTCCTCAGATGTGAAAAATCCGCTTGCCTGGTGTTTTAGAGTGTTAAGCTTCCAAAGTTACTGCATGTGAGTCTCTGTGAAATGATGTAAAGAGCGGTGGCTTGGCACTGTAGATGAGTTTTCAGATGACAAGCTTTTGTGTTGCTTTTCCTTCGGAGACCCAGAAAGAACGGAACAGCCCTGTTGTCTGGTAATACATGGTTTGCCTTCCTTCAATTCTGGGCGGCAGTGACTCCTGCAGTGGATGCTGCAGGATAGATTCTTCCATCGTGCAGTGGGGGCATTCCCTCCGATAGTGGATGCTGGAAGATGTGGTTTTATTTGGAGTCTTGGTATATCGATTTAAAAAATGTGTGAAAGCCAGGTTTTTTGTCATGGCTGATAAATGTGTGATAGCACCAGTTGGGGCAGATAGTTACTTAACAGCCCCCACCAAAGAGGACATGCTGAGATCTGTGACATGATTGTTCCTCAGTCGGCCGCCGTTTTGCCTGCCTGCCGTTTCCGTCCTGGGCTGCAGGTGGCAACAGTGGGTGCTCCCGCTGGCTCCTCCTGCCGTGTGGGACAAGTGCAAAATGGACCTGCAGGCAGAGACCCTGGCTGTCATCTTCTCCGGGCCCCTTTGTTTACAAAGGTGGATCCAGAGGGGAAAAACACAGAGCTGACGGGGCCAAAATCCCGTTTAGAGCAGAGGTTGGGAGACTGTCTCTTTAAAGGGGAAGCTGGTGAATATTTTAGGCCTTGCAGGCCACTCAGTCTCTGTTTCAACCACTCACTTCTGCTGTTGTAACACAAAGCAGCTATCCACAGTACATAAATGGATGAACGGGCTAAGTTCCCGGAAAACCATGGAAAACTACTGTTCTCAGCTTGCAGGCCTTACGAAAACAGGCATCTGCACCCATGGGCCATGGTTTGCCAGCCCCTGGGATGGAAGCCAGCTCAGTGACTCGGGCAGCCTTACCTTGACTGTCATAAGTCACCACGTGTGCGCGGCTCTTTTATACTGTTCTAAATTATAGTTTGAGTCAATGTTTTAATTATTTGGTTTCAATAACTTTTTGTCATTGTGTCTAAAAGTTCCTCTCAAGTTCTATTTCTCCCTCTTCCTGTGTCGTCCTTTTGGGTTTTTCAGTTTGCTTTGGTTTTTGTTTTGTTTTGACTTGTTTTTGCTGTTAATTCTTTTGTTTTTGTCTTGCAAGGGAAAATTCATTTGGTTCAACTATTCTAGCTAATGATGGGACTTCAACTTTTGGAAATTTCCCTTTGGAAGCAATTGTAGTCTACTATAAATGAACAAATATAGAGGTCTTCTTTTAATTTTCTGGACTTTTTGCTACTCTGTACAGATTTTTCTCTTAAGAGGTTGATGTTTGAAAATATTCGTTGTGATAACTAGAGTTTTCAGAAGATTCTATCTACCCAAATAAATGACTGAGGCAAAAATCTCAATCAGTGGAGGTTTATTAAGCCAAGACTTTGAGGACGCGCCTGGGAAAAACACGAACAGCAACCTGTGGCTGTTTTTCAAAGGGGAGGTTGGAACCTTAAGCATTTTAAGAAATCATCTCATTTAAGGGAAGGAAAGAGGCAGGGAGGTAGGAAGGGGGCTGATGAGGTAGTGGTTACATTCTTGTGAGGCCCAAGAAATCTGTAATACATTTCACATAAAACAAGGGAGTGAAGGAAGCATCAAGTGTGTGGATGTCCTTGGTAGGTGGAAGAGTGTCTGATTGTCTTGTCTCCAGTTCTGTTACCTGTAAGATAAACTTGTAATTCCTTATCAGTGTGGAATCGAACGGGCTTTAGTTTTAGGTGCTAGACATGGGTATAATTTGCATGTCCTTACTTATGGGAGGTTAGCAAGAAATTTCCTAAACGAATGATCTATGGGGCACGTTCTTCTTCTTCGCAGGTGCCTGAGGCTTTTGCCTTCTCTTTTGCATAAGGAGTTGATGGGGTGGCCCCGAGACTTTGATTTTCTTTTTACACTTCCTAGAAGAGGTTTGGTTGGGAAGCTTTAAGGAAAGGATCTGTCATTTTGAGCCAAAACATAACTCTTCACTGTGAACTCAGGTCAGATCACGGGCTGGGCCTCCCTAAAGATCCTCACAGCCCGCTGCAAGTGTTAGCCAGGGCTGTCCTGGCCACCATGGAGTGGGTCTGGACTTTACTCAGCTTTTACCAAGGGCAGGCATTATTTTTACAACTGTCTTTTAAAATTGAAGGGAAGAAAGAAAGTGGCAGACGTTAGGCTAAAGGAAAATTTCCAAGAATCCTTTGAGGAGTAGCACTGTTATTGAAATGTGGTTATCACCTCCCAAGGTGATAGCTCTGAAGGAAACAGCACAGTTATTTTCAAGGTGTTAGAGTTATATTTTATCTTGCTTAGCAGTGTAAAATATTTTTAAAGTTCATATTTAGACCCAAAACACAGATAATGAGACAACTATTTTCAGTTAGCTGTTTAGTGACTCTAAAGAGAAAATGGCTCCATTGGAGCGGGGCCTGAGGCCAGGGTAAATTGTGCTCGCCTTGTGTTAAGCCAATGTCTATGCACTTGAAACTTCCACCACTACTGGTCCTGCTCCTCGGGAAACTCTCAGGAGGACCCCCACACGCACACAATGCAAAAATCTAGTTTTTCTCTCTAATTTCTAAAAATATAATGACTTGATCTAACATGTTAAAACTCAGTTGTCTG
>RJWJ010033803.1:0-17664 GCA_004363605.1 Indri indri | reverse complement strand
CCCCTGCCCCACCCCTCCCTCTCTCCCTTCTCCTTCTCCTCCTTCATTCTCCTCCTCCTCTCCATTGTTCCTTCCCTTCCCATCTCCTTGGCTGGCCTTCTTTTCCCCAGGTGTCGATCATGAGTCCTTGGCCTTAAAGGTCTGCGGGAGTGGGGGGCCCTTAGTGATCTGTCCAACCATCTCATTTTTTTAAGCCTTTTCTTTGTATTGCTTTTTTTTCTTTTAAATTATAGCAAAAAAACCACACACAACACAAAATTTGCCTTCCTAATCATTTGTAAGGGTAGAGTTCAGTAGCGTTAAGTACATTCACACTGTTTGCCAACCATCCCATTTTACAGACGGGAAGCCTGAGGCTCAGAGGGGACATAAGACATTGGAGGTAAATGGCAGAGAAGGGACTTGCGCCCAGGCCTGTGGATCTGACTTCTGGGCCCTCGAAGGAGGGTAGGACATGTCTACGGGACAAGCAGGGGTGGAAGGAGAGAGGCCGGGCATCGGCAAGAGATGGTCTGTCATCTGAGCTCTGTTCTCTCCTCAGCTAGAAAAGGTAGAAAATATTAAATGAAACCTCGAAAATGCTATGCTTAGTGAAAGTAGCCAGACACAGAGGTCACATATTGTGTGGTTCCACTGATGTGAAATATCCAGACTAGGTAAATGCAGAGGTAGAAAGCAAGTTGGCGGTTGCCAGGGGCTGGGGGGAGGAGGCACGGAAGTAACTGCTTACTGGGCTTTATTACGGGGTGACGAAATGTTTGGAACTAGACAGAGGTGCCGGGCGCACAGCGGTGCCAAGGCACTAAATGCCGCTGAATCGTTCACTTGAAAGTGGTTCATCTTCTGTTATGTGAATTTCACTTCCATTTAAAACATTTTTCCCCACAAAATTCTTAATGAATCTTGTAAACGATAAAATGTCAGACGGCGGTTGTTCTTACTGGTGATGTCAAGGGAGACATCCCCTCTGGTTTGCCCCAAGGGTAACACAGAGCACTGTAGCAATGGCTCGTGGCAACGGCCGGCAGTGACAGCACGCTACCCCCTCCGGCCGATGTCCCGCCTTCCGCCTGCTGCGGGCCCCTGACCTGCCCCTCGTCCTTCATGGCTAAGGCTCTTTCCAGAAGGTCTCCGTGACTCCTCCTCCCTGGTCACACGCCGCTCTCATGTTCACCTGCGTTCACTGTGATTGCCGCTGAGGAACAAGTACCCGTTTGCTTATCTGCCCCGCAGCTGGACTACGAGCGTGCTGAGGTCAAGGGCCCTTTAGAGGCAGAGTGGAAGGAAACGACGCAGACCTTGGTGCCACGCTGGCCCGGATTCAAAATCTGGCCCAGCCAACTTACTCGCTCTGTGACCTGGCACAAGTGGCTTGATCTTTAGGAAGGACAGTCTCGCATCTGGGGAATGAAGGTGATGCTTTCCTTACGGGGCAGGGTCAAGGAGGCTTGGATGTGTGATCACACCCCCGGGAGACTTTTAACTTCGGTCTTTATTGTCATTGTTTTTGCTTTGCTCATAGTTCTGGCCATTTCTGGGTATTTTCAAGCTGTCTTACCACCCCTATGAGCAATAGAATAGGCGGAACGCCTTGCTGCGGGTGACCTGCTGTCCACTAAGGGAGCCCAGGATGGACGGGGGCTGGGAGGAGATGAAACAGTGAGGAGGTGAGTCCCGGGGGTGTCTGGGGACAGAGGTGACGGCTGCTGTTGCACAGTGGGGAGGAAAGGATATTTACACTCAGCTCCTGGCTCCAGCTGTGTGACACAGGCAGAGAGACTCGACCTCTCTGAGCCTCCGTTTCCACTTCTGTAAATCAGGACGCCTGAGAGTTCTTCCCTCAGGTGTGGTGAGAGAGAAATAAACGTGAGAATGGGACAACCTAATGCAGAGAGTGCCTGGACGGAGGAAGCATCCATGCGTGGCCAGTGTACAAAGCAGATCACACGACTCCTTGCCTGTGTAATATACAAGCTTCGTTGCATGGCAACGCCATGTCAGCGTACACACAACTGTATCCTACTCTTCACTGGATCCTGAACAGGTGATTTAATCCATGAGCATTCAAGAACTCCAAATCACTACCCAAATTCTTAAAATGCACTGCAGACAAGCAAGAAAGGACAGTTCCCTTCCTTGGTGCCACAGGCCCAGGTGAGCAGGGGCGGGGGTGTAGGGGCGGAAGTGATGCCCTCATGCGAACTGGTCAGGCCACAGGTCATGGCCAAGCCCCTGCACTTGGAGGTGGGGGTGTGAGGAGAGTGGCCAGGGCCAGGGGAAGTCAGTGCTGGGGCTGGGTGGCCCTGAGTGAGGGGTAGGCGGGCCCCACCCTCCCAGCTGAGGAGCCCAGAGCAAGCAGCTCCCTGAAGACTGAAAGTTCGGGGCAGGAGTGAAATTCAAGTCTTGGATCCACAAGTGATGAAGAAACCTCAGCAGAAGGAGCCCAGACACTGAGTCCCGAGTTCCCTCCTCCCGCTTCCCTCCCTACACATATTGCAGTGGACGGAAATGTACCGCAGATCAGTCTTCCCCTCTGTCCAATGGGCACAATCCACCCGACAGCAGATTCCTGTCTGAGATGCTCCAAGTCCCCAGCGCAGGGCCTGGCACAGGCAGGAGCAGTCAGTGCCGTTCCTTTGCCTTCTCACGCCCCGGGCAGTGGCGTGCCTCTCTGCACCTGTGCCCTTGCCTGAGAGATGGGGAGGAGAGCCCGCATCCCTTCCCGCTGAGGGACGCTGCAAGCTGGAAAGGCAGTGGTGGGACCCCTCAGTCCCCTCTGAATCCCTGGAAGTGCTGAGTGCGGGAGCAGAGCTGTCTGAGCGTGGTCTCACCCTCAAGGACATGGTCTGCTTGCTCCTGGCTCTCCTCGGCTCTCTGGCTCTGGCTCCGAGAAATCAAGAGAGTCACGCTCAGCTCCACCCTCATCTGTCTTCGGTGAGGCTCCCCCAGAAGCCAGTGGGCTGACTACCATCCCGGGCCAACGAAAGGGGTCTTCCCGATTCTTCTCCAGGCCACCTTCCCTGCAGCAGACAACACAGACCCGAGCCTTTCTCTCCACGACAGGGCAACCAGTTGGCAGCTTCCAGGAGGTACCCCAACAGAAACGCCTGCCCTCCGGGGGTATTCAGACTGGTCACATTGCAGATATTGTGCGAAGCCAGAAGAGCAATGGATCAGGGGATTGCTTCATAACAGAGCAGCATTTCCTGCCCTGCAGTAGGGGGGCGGTCACATGCCCAGCTGGGTTTCCAGGTTTGCTGTGGAGCAGTGGCCGCGCGGGGCTTCCGCTCCCTGCCCTGTTGGAGTGGGAGCATCGCTGTGGTTTTCTTGTCCCAGTCTCACCGTTGTATGCTGGAGGGCAGGACAGGGGGGAAACTTCTCCTTTTAGTTCACAAATCTTTGAATCCAGAGGAGCGACATCTGAGGAGCCCCAGAGCCTGAGATCTTGGACCTCGAGCGTGATATCTAGTAAGATGGAGACTGCAGGTCTTGGGAGGGAGGAAATATGTCTCACAGGTGGAAAGAATTCAGATGCTTGTGACCAAAGGGCAGATTATGGTGGATAAATGATCTCTCATCGAGAAATGGAGTCTCTTTTCCTTCCCTTTGAATCTTGGTGGTCCTCTGACTTGCTTTGACCAACATAGTGCAGCAGAAAGCCGGCCACCATGAAAAGAAATCTGATCGTCCTGCTGGAGAGATGGGTCACTTGGAGAGAGAGACCCTGGAGAACGACAGACAATAACGGGTGAGGGAGAGACCTGACACTTCCATTTTGACATATTGTTCCCGGTGTTTGATGAATAGAACCTTCCATGGCCAAATAAATTCAAGAAATACACAGTGGAAAAATAAAAGGCAAACAGAGTCTTTAATGTAGGCTTCTCTCCAACGGGGCAAGAAGAGGCCTAGAACATGCTATTCTGCCACGTCTTCTGGACCCTGTTCCACTGTTGCACGTGTGGGCGACTCCTGTTGCCACATGCAGTTCGGTGGGTGTTGAGAAGGGCACCATGGAGCCAGGAAGAATTTCTCAATCCTGCATCTTCATCAAAATCTTTTTGTCCTCTTTCCTTCCCAGGGTCATCTGACTGTCCTTCTGTCTAGTCGTAAACTGTCTAGTTCATACTAGGGTGTGAGAGACTTAAAGTTCTCAGGTGGAGGGGAGGAGGGGGGTTGGAGATTTAGCTTTTGAAGAATAACAGGAAAGGACAAAGTCAAACCCAGTGATGCTCACTTTCCCTCTTTTTTGTCACCATCAAAGCTGCGATTTGCCATTTAGCTCCTCTCTTGTAAGAGTTCTGTGGTTTGCCGGAGTTACTTCTAAGCAGATTTCTTTATGATCAGAAGGAATATTTTATGCCAGGAGGAAATTAATGTGCTCAGCCTTTCTGCACACTTCTTGACATGCCAGGCTTCTCTGTCAAGGGCTGGCTGAACTTCAGTTTCTCCCTTTGATGCATCGGAAAGGACCCGAAAGTGCTGAGCCAGCACCGCAACTCCCGGGGGCTGCGCTGCGTTCGCCGCCGTCCCGGGGACTGGAAAGGAGTCAGCCTGCAGTGCAAGCGATAGAGGAACGCGCTGCGCTCTGGAAAGCTGGCGTGGTTGGGAGGCAGGTGATGCAGGGAGGTTAAAGCACCTGTTGGTTTCGGAGCCGACCACCCAGCTGCACTCGCACATGCAACGTCTGCAGAGGCTCCAGTAGGGACCTACACGGGGACATCTTTGGTGATGCGTCACCAAGAGGCAATCTTTCCTCTGGACAACTTCTGCCTCCAATCTCTGGGAACACTGCGTATGAGTGAGAGGCGTTTTTAGTGACATCTTCTGCTCAGTATGGTCAATAAATGTCAAATTGAGAGGCTTGGCCATAGTTGTGTCTGTGCAGAATTTGGTGATCCAAGTGGAATTTAATGGTGCGACTTAGGGCTTAACAATAGAATCACGGGGGCAATATTTGGGCCTGGGGCCTCATTCTGCAGAAGGGGCCTATTCATATGTGGTGCAGACTGTGTTTGTGTGTGTGTGTGTGTGTGTGTGTGTGTGTGTGTGTGTGTGTGTGTTTAAGGTGCTGTCCAGTCAGCAAACCGTGGTTGGCTCCTCCTGGGCTGGTCCCTGACACTCCTGCCTCAGATGCCGCCCGGGTGGCACGCACGTCTCACTGCAGTTGTGCTGCCTGAGCCTGTGAGGTTGGAGGGGGCGCTGGTGTCTCTCCAGCCCTGCTGTCCGCTAGGTGTGTTATGGAGTTTTGGAATAGTTGCTCCCGTGCGTCGCCTCACAAGCTGGCGCAGGGCTGCGCATTTGGCTGGGCCCTGGGTGTGCTGGCAGCTCAGCCCCGGAGGCTTCAGCACTGAGGCCAGATCCGTCACAGGATGGTCACTTCTCAGAGGCCAGGCCGAGTAGCCGTAGCCCAGCCCCAGGACACAGGGTCGCAGCTGGATGCAGGCAAGGAGCTTGCTGGGCCTGAGTGTGCAGGTGGGAGGGAAGGGCTTCTTGCCTCCAGGTGAGAGGGAGGCAGGTTCTGGCCAGGTAGACGCTCCCGCACTGTGACCCTGTGCCTCACGCATGTCCCCAAGATGTGACAGTGGCAGCATCAGGCACACCTGTCCTGCTCACTCAAATCTTTCCCAGGCGCCGCTGTCAGGTTCCTGAAACGCCATCGTTAAAGCTTGCATGTAGCTACCTCATTCTTCCCTTATCGTCAATCGTGTCTGACCGCCCCGGTGGCTGGGCCGCCATAGAGCATGATGCAAACTGAACCCAGTTAAGATGGAAATCAGAACACTCTTTTCCCAGTCCTCAACCCTCCTGTCACTTTCTGTCGCACGTGGAAGATATGCCAACCTCTTCCCACGACCTGCAAGGCTCTGTGTGGTCCACCCCACCCACACCCCCACTCAGCCCTTCCCCCCTCACCGTGGGTATTGGCGGCCCTGCTGATCCCGGGACATGCCCTGGAACCTTCTTCCCCAGACACCTGCATGGCCGTCTCTAGTATTCCATCCTGATCTCTGTGCAAATGTCTCCTCCCCCGAGAGGCCTTCCCCAGCCGCCGTACCCCCTGCCCCTCTCTCTTTCTGAGCCGCAGTTTCTTTGAGGCTCTTCTGCTGCTTGACTGAGGATTATATATTCATTTGTTCACCCTCGTCTCCCCGACAGAACTAAACCTCAGGTGTTTCCCCACCCACAGGACGGCGCCTGGCAAGAATGAAGCCCTCTGTAAGTATCTGTGGAATCAACGGATGAATCTTTGCGATGGTGGAAGTAACTCACCATAAATGGCGCCCTGGCGGTGGAACCACCGTGCTTCTGAGTGAAGGGACAGATGCTGTCATTACGAGGTTCCAGGAGGAAGGGACAGCTCGACCCCAGCCCTCGGGACAGACAGGGCGTGGCTGCTCCCCCTGTGGTTCACGGAGGTGCATTGGATACACCGTGTTTGCCGCTCCGAAGTTTGATTTAGCTGACGTCTTGGCTGCGAGCGACCGCTGGTAACTTTAGTTGGAGGATGAAGGAACGTATAAGATGCATAGCTCCTTAAAAGGAGCTGGATAGCTGGGAGAACCAAGGCTGGACTCATCCCCAAGTTGGCTGCGAAAGGCCAGGCAGCGGCCCTCTTGGGCTGGCCCAGGGGCTGTGCTTGCTGAATCTTCCGAGGGCGGCATCTCAGCATGAGGGTGGCTGGCCGATAGTGACCTCAGGGGCACATCCTGTCACCACCGTGTCGTGGGGCAACCCGGAACAATTCCTTCAACCTGCTGGCAAGGAGAGGGACAGCTCTAAAGCCACGAGGCTGCCCAGAAACCATCAACAAATACACTGACAAACGTTACTCTAGGAAATGTGGAACTTCTGTGAGACAAAAAAATGTCATTGACCAAGTCAAAAGCAAACAACAAAGAGCAATAAAAATATTTGCACACACGACAGACAAAGGACGATGCTGGTGATTTACAAAGAGCTTATAATCAGTAAGAAAATGATGAATAATCCAATAGAAATAAGGGTCCTAGGGCACAGTCAGGAGGGTAAAAGGAAAAGAAATACAAGGGAACAATAAATGCGTAAAAACATGCTCAGCCTCCTCCACCATCAAAGAAACACAGGACAAAATCAGACACTTTTTAAAAATTTGTCAGATTGGCAACAATTTTTAAAGTATGATCATATCCAGTGATGGCATTGAGGTGAGAAAATGTAAATTTCCTTTTTAGGAAGGAAGTTTGGTGATTTCTATGCATATTAAAAATGTGTTAATACATGTGCAGATGGTCATGGTGGCTCACACCTGTCATCCCAGCACTTGGGGAGGCTGAGGCAGGAGGATCACTTGAGGCCAGGAGTTTGAGAGCAGCCTGGGCAATTTAGCAAGACCCCATCTCTACAAAAACTAAAAAATAAAATAAAAATCCACTATTCATTGAGTATACAGAAAAAAATAAACAAATAAAAATGTGCATGCCCTTTGATCTGGCAATTCTACCACTAGGTGGTAACATTATGAATATTATTACATTCTTAATATTATATATGAATATATTATATGAATAAACTTATGACTATTCTCCCAAAGGAATGTTCATTTCAGAACACAGGTATACCTTGTTTTATTGCATTTCACCTTACTGTGCTTTGCAGATGTTACAGTTTTCACAAATTAAAGGTTTGTGGCAACTCTGCATCCAGCAAGTCTGTTGGAGCTACATGCCAACAGCATGTACTCACTTCACGTCTCTGTGCCACCTTTTGGTAATTCTCACAGTATTTCACTCTTTTTCATTATTATTATATGCGTTATGGTGATCTATGATCAGTGATCTTTGATATTACTATTGTAATTGTTGGGGATGCCATGAGCCATGACCACATAAGATTTTGAACTTAATCAATAAATATGTGTATTCTGACTGCTCCACCAAATGGCCATTCCCTGTCTCTCTTCCTTCCTCGGGCCTCCCTATTCCCTGAGACACAACAATATTGAAATTAGGCCAGTTAACAACCCTACAATGTCTTCGAAGTGTTCAAGTGAAAGGAAGAGTTGCACATCTCTCAGTTTAAGTCAAAAGCTAGAAATGATTAAGCTTAGTGAGGAAGGCATGCCAAAAGCCAAGATAAGCTGAAAGCTAGGCCTCTTGACTACACAGTTAGCCAAGGTGTGAATGCAAAGGAAAAGTTCTGGAAGGAGATTAAAAGTGCTACTCCAGTGAACACACGCATGATAAGAAAGCAAAACAGCATTATTGCTGATGTGGAGAAAGTCCGAGTGGTCTGGATTGAAAATCCAGCCACCACATTCCCTTAAGCCAAGCCTAATCCAGAGCAAGACCCTCACTCTCTCAAGGCAGAGAGAGATGAGGAAGCTGCAGAAGAAAAGCTTGAAGCCAGCAGAGGTTGGTTCATGAGGTTTAAGAAAAGAAGCTGTCCCCATGACATAAAAGTGCAAGGTGAATCAGCACGTGCTGATGAAGCCACAACAAGTTATCGAGAAGATCTAGCTAATGCCGTTGATGAAGGTGGCTAAAGAGCATATTTTCCATGTAGACAAAACAGCCTTCTATTGGACTTTCATAGCTAGAGAGGAGAAGTCAACACCCGGCTTCAGAGCTTCAAAGGACAGGCTGAGTCTCTTGTTAGGGGCTAATGCAGTTGGCAATTTTAACTTGAAGTCAATGCTCGTTGACCGTTTTGAAAATTCTAAGGCCCTTAAGAACTATGCTAAATCTACTCTGTCTGTACTGCAGAAATAGAACAACAAAGCCTGGATGGCAGCACATCCGTTTGCAACATGGTTTACTGAATATTTTAATCCTACTGTTGAGACCTACTACTTCTCAGAAAAGGAAATTCCTTTCAAAATATTAATATTGCTTCTTACTGACAATGCGCCTGGTCACCCAAGAGCTCTGGTGGAGATGTACAGGGGGATGAATGTTGTTTTCCCATTCTCCAGCTATTCTCCATGCATCAAGGAGTAATTTTGACTTTCAGGGTCTTGTTATTTAAGAAATATATTTTGTAAGGCTCTAGTTGATGTAGATAGTAATTTCTCTGGTGGATCTGGGAGAAGTAAATTGAAAACCTTGTGGAAAGGATTCACCATTCTAGATGCCATTGAGTATATTCAGGATTCATGGGAAAAGGACAAGATATCAACATTAACAGGAGTTTGGAAGAAGGTGATTCCAACCCTTGTGGATGACTTTGAGGGGTTCAAGACTTCGGTGGAAGTAACTGCAGATGTGGTGAAAATAGCAAGAGAACTAGGATTAGAAGTGGAGCCTGAAGATGTGACCACGTTGCTACAATCCCATGATTAAAATCTGAACAGATGAGGAATTGTTTCCTGTGGATGAATAAGAAAGTGGTTTCTTGAGATGGAATCTACTCCTGGTGAAGATGCTGCGAATATTGCTGAAGTGACAACAAAGGATTTAGAATACTATATAAACTTAGTTGATAAAGCAGTGGCAGGGTTTGAGAGGATTGACTCCAATTTTGAAAGAAGTTCTACGATGGGTAAAATGCTACCAAATAGCATCAGATGCTACAGAGAAATCTTTCATGAAAGGAAGACTCAACTGATACAACAAACTTCATTGCTGACTTATCTTAAGAAATCGCCACAGCCACCCTGACACTCAGCAGCCACCACGCTGATCAGTCAGCAGCCTTCAGCATCGAGGCAAGACCTTCCACCAGCCTAAAGATTATGGCTTGCTGAAGGCTCAGATTATTGGTAGCATATATTTTTTTCAGCAGCAAGGTATTTTTTAGTTAAGGCATGTACATTTTTTAGACATAATATTATTGCACACTTAATAGACTACAGTATGGTGTGAACATAACTTTTATACGCTCTGGCAATCCAAAAAAAATTCATGTGACTCGTTAATTGCAGTGGTCTGGAATTGAACCCACAGTATCTCTGAGGTATGCCTGTATTATGGCAATAGCAAAGATAACCTATAAAAATTTAAATTTCCATCAGTGGGAGACATTTATGGATTAGCCATACAATGAACTATACAGTGGAGGGTTTTTTTTTTTTTACCATGTTACTTTAAATTATTTTATAAAATAGTTTTTTAAATAAATACCAATAATTTATTTTCAAACATTGAAAAATGTTTATAGGGGTAACTGCAGGGTGATTAACCCATTTTTCTTTTTTTACTTAAGAAAAACAACCTTATTAGATGTAATACGAAGCAAAATAGAAAAACTTGCAATTGCTTTTTGGCAAGTCAAATTACACATGCGTGGTCTGAAGATTGCTTCCAAAGGTGACTTTGCCACTTGCTAGCTGCGTGATGACTTTGGGCAAGTCATTTAATTTGTTTGGACCTCAATACTTTCATTTTAAAAATGGGAGTGATAATTCCTATTTCATATTGGGACTTTGAACAAGTGATTTTACTTCTCTGAGCCTCTGGCTCTTTATCCCTAAAGTGTGGAAATAATATTGCTCATTTTTATAGGATTGTGGGGAGGAGTGAATAAAATAATACGTGTAAAGCATTTAATACAACATCTAAGTAATAGGAGTCCAACAGATGATTATGATGGTGATGGTGATGATGATGGTGATGATAATGATGATGGTGATGAAGATGACGGTGATGATGGTAATCGTGATAATGATGATGGTGATGGTGATGGTGATGATAATGGTGGTGATGGAGGAGGAGGAAAAAGACCAGGAGCAGAGGAACCAGGTTGAAGAGAATCAAAAGGAGGAAAAAAAAGGAAAGACCAACTGGAAGCCGCTGTGTGCCAGGCACTTTATATTCATCCGTTCATTCAGTTCTTCTAATTATGCCATGAATCATACAGTAGCTGCCCCATCTGAATCTCATGATTGAGGAAATAGAGGTCGATGTTATGACTCATCTGAGGTCACCCAGCAGATAACATTAGAGCTGGCATTTGAATATTCAGCTCTAAAGATTTCTTTCTATTCTACGCCTTCTCATAGTGTCCAGCACAGTGCTTAGTACATAGTTGCTCAATAAATGTGAGATTAATCAGAATTTATTTCTAAAAAGAGTTTGTATCTCTTTTAAATTATGCTTTGGGAGTTGCTGCAAGGCCTGTGGCCCATTTCTCTGAGAGTCCCTAGCGGTGAAGCTCGTCTTCCTTCCAGAGTGTTCTGGTTATTAAGCTAACATCTCAGATAAGCCCCCAATTCATGCTTCTGTGTTTAGCTCCTGGGGCCTGAGGTTGGGACTCTGCAAATTCGCTCTGCGCCCCCAGCTGCCTCCTGTTAGGCTCTGCCACTAGTGGGCGCTAGAGGGAGACTGTGAGGCTGGAGGGGCGGGGGAGCCTTGAGCTTTCGCTTGGGCTTGCGGGTCCTGGGCTGTTGCCCCAGCCACACTTCTTCACCCCAGCCTTGGCCCTTCATCCCGGCGGCCCCATTTGGTTAGCACCTCCAGGTATTTCCAGTACTCCCCCAGACCGGCCCCGTCACACTCCCTCAGGTGTCAGGGCCAGCCGGGCAATGCACCTGCTCGGCCGTCCAGGCCCGGGCTCCGTGGGCCCCGTCTCTGAACATGAGGGGTCTGCTCACCCCCACCTCTCCCCTCTGCTCCCACTGCCCCGCGGGTGCCGCTCCTTCCTGACGTTTCCATCTCTGGCCATCTCAGTCCCTGAGGCAGCCTCCTCAGTCCTCTAAGAGCTGCCTCACCAGTGCCCTATATAAATCCCCGCTGTTAACGGAACTGGCGTCTGAGCTTTCTGATTTTTGACTGGACTCTCGCTGACGCACAAAGTCAATTGATTCTGGGCAGCAACCATCCTTCAGTCCTCAGTCCGGGGGGAAGAAAAAGAGACTCGGGCTGCCTGACACCGTTTTGCATGAGACAGAAGTCTTGGCTGTGAAGTCGTGAAATGGATTTTCTCATACGACTCGGTTCCTGCTTTTACAACCCTGACGGGCAAGGGTGTGAGCGGGATGAGACGAAGCCCAGTACCCCAGTGAGCAGCGGGCAGAGCCCTTCCCTGGAGTCTGGATTTGACCCCTCCCAGCACTTCGGCTCTGGCCTGAGGGCTGGAGAGGCCCTTGCTCGCCCTTTCATGTCTGGCCCAGTCAGGGCCATCAACTCCTTCCTGCATCTGTTCTTAAATATCAGGATCAGACTGGAACCATCAAAAGACTTTACTGAACTCTAAGGAAAAACAACTGAGAAGTGAACACAAAGAGGGCACGAATTCAGGCAAACCCTGCTCAGCTCACCCACCGGGGCTTGGAACCTGCTTGCAGCCTGCCCCTCAAGAGATTTCTTTCCTGGGTCCCTCGCCGACTACCTCTTAGGCTGTTCCCGGAGACCAGTGCCACGCACCACCTGCTCCCAGGGCTGTCTGCCTGACTCTCTGATCCTTTCAGTGAAAAGAATGTTAATCATGGTGAGTCAATTCATTTATTAACTCATTTAACCACCGCACGAAATAGGCACTATTCTTAGCCCCATTTTATAGATGACAAAACTGAGCCACAGAGAGACTAAGTAACTTTCCTGGAGTCTCTCTGCTGGTAAGTCGCACACTGGGATTTGAACTCAATTAGCCTGGACCCAGAGCCTCTTCTTACTCAAACCTCTCAGTTCTGTCGCAGGGACGGCCCTCTGCTCCCGGCGGTTCACTGTGTGGGGACTCAGCCTCCCTCTGCACACTTCTCTGACCGAGAGCATATTGCTTCAATGAAGAGCATAGATTGTTAGAAAATTCTTTCTACGGAGCTTGCATTTCCTTTCTAGTTGCTTCTATCCCTGTTTCTGAAATTTCCTTTTAAAGACACACAGAAGAAATCTACTTCTCTTCAAAGCCAGCCCAAGTCTCCGGAGTTTTCTCCCTCCTCTCACATCTGGCTCCACCTTCTACTAGCAGAGTGACCTTGGAGCAGTTACTTGCCCACCCCTTGCCTCAGTTTCCTCATCTGTAAAATAGGAATCAAAGGAATTTGTACCCATGAAGCCCCCAGAGCACACAATATTATTCTGCAGCCTCAACCTTCCCAATCTTTCAAATGGGGATGACTGTTGGACCTTGCTTGGTACGTGGTGTGGTTGTGCGGAACCAGACATGGAACTGTGGTCCCGCCTCCTGTCTGTCCATCTCCACTGCCCCCTCCTCAGACCCCGTCAACCCCGCCCTGTGGACATACTCAGCCCAACACCAGTTTCTAGTCTTGCCAGACCGAAACCCGTCTTAGCGTCTGCGGTGCTCCTGGTAAGACACAAATCCCGTGGGCGCCTCCCCTGCTCCGATCCCTTCCGCCTCTCCTGGCCTGCATGACGTGACGAAGTTCAGCTCCACAGCTTGACTCACAGGCCCTCCTTGCTCTGTCCCTCGCTGGCCTCCCCGCCTCTCCCCTTCTCCCCTCCCGTCTCCCCCCTCCTCCTGCTCCACTTTCAGCCCTGGTCTCTGAGCCTCTCTTGACTTTGAGCTGCACTTGCCTGGTGCCTGATTCCCCAGGGCCTGGCCCTGTGCTTGGCACCCCGCCGGGGCTCTGGAAACCTTGGTGGCCGTGTGCTCCGATGGGATAATGCACGGAAGTGAATGCTCTCTAAGCCACTATGGCATCGGGGTCAGTTCATGCCATTCTTTTTTCCAGGGGTCGTATTGAAAATGATTGTCTGGGCAGAGAGCAGTGTCCTGGAGGCCTCCTGATGTGCCAGGCATTAACCCTTTCATTGCTGGCTGTGAGGAGGTTCTGGGGTCCTGGGGGTGGGGCAGCACAGGCTCTGGGGGGTGGGGGGGCACGTGACCAACTGAGATAGAAGCGTTTCTGTGTTTTGACAATTGGTACAGCCTGGCCTTTTTCCTGGAACTCTCTCTGGGCCCTGGTTCCTTCCCCTCTCCCCAGAATCCCTGGGCCTTGCCCTGTTGCTCTGTGGCCCACCCCCAGCCCAGCACTCTTGGGAGGCTTTTATTGTGAAGGCGGCGCAGGGCTCAGATGACCCGGTTTTCCCCCCGAGTTTGTCCACAGGGCTTGGAGAGCCTCCCTCACCACATGGCACTGTGGACGCCCATCTGGCCTGGTTCTTTTGCCTAACGATCCCTCGCCCCCAGGACCCCCAGCCTCGGGTTGGGGATATGGAGCTCAGAGCCTTTTTTCCTCGTCTTTTCCCTGCATGGGGCAGCAGCAAAGCAGTGATCCACCACCTGAGACCTTCATCCAAATCGGCTTCCAAATCAGCTTAGAGCCTTTGAGCCACGTTTGAAAAACGAAGGGTGTTGTTGCTCAGGTGGGGAGAATTGAGAGCCCTTGGGCTGACGGGAGCAGGTGACCTTGCTCTGGGCACCCAGCCTCTTGGGGCCTCTGGGTCCCCATCAGTCAGGTAGGACGATAGTCTCCAAAGGGGATAACCCCTCTCCTATGTGTCTGTCACTTTGTGTTGTTCATGGAGCCCCATGGGTTAGCTTGTTAGATGCCCATGGGGTGCATGGAGAGCCATCTGTGAATATGGGACAAAGATTGAAATGTTTGCAAGGGAAGCAGTGGGAAACGGTTGAGGTGAGCCTCCCACAGCAGGAATTGCCCTCTTAGGGTGCGTTGGTGTCACTTTGGCAGTTCTGAGCCTCAGTTTCCTTGTGCATAAAATGGGGGCTGTTGCAACCAGCAGTACTGAATGAGCTCAGGTGGACACCTGGCCAGCCCTGGTCCCTGCGCCTGGGTCCTCCATCAGGTGGAGCTCTGGTGGGTGCCCCGGGCCATGCGATGCAGGGGAAGCAGCAGGTGTTCTGAAATGAGAATGGGACTCACGTCCCAGCCCACCTCTGTGACCTGGGGCAATTCGTTCTCCTCCCCAAGCTGTAGTTTCCTAATCCGTGAGAAGAATAATGTAAAGAAAAGAAAAAAAAATACACATTGCAAATTTTCAAAAGCGAAATGCCTGCTCTAGTGCATTCTTGGTGGAGAGGGTAGCAGATGACTTCCAAGTTCGGGAAAACATGTTGATTAATTTTTTGTTGTTTTTGTTAAAAATGGGAAGCCTCCTGATCACATTCCAGACATTGACACTTACAGAAAGCGATAAACTACTCTGTAGAAAAAGGTCCAGGCATTGGTCTCTCCTCCCTCCTGAGCACTTGCTGACATAGAGGAAAAAATGTTTAAAAACTATGATCCCATGAGGACAAAGAGAATAGAAAAGGCATCGACAGATGAGGGAGCAACACATGCGGAGGGCAGGAGACCCTGTGACACACAGCGGCAGTGCCAGCAAAGAGGAAGTGAGTGCGCCAAGAGTCCTGGAAGGTCTGAGACTTGAGGGGAGCAGCCGGCGAGCACGAGCATGAGTCAAGGGCCAGCAGCCAAGGGCTCACCCTCGCGCCCCCTGCAGGAGGTTTATTCTCTGAAGATGGTGGACGGGAGGCTCAATGTGAAACACAGACACCAAACTAAAATGATAAAAAAACAAACTGGAAGAGACACTGTTCCTTTAAATTGGACTCAAGAATGAGCCACTTGGATCAGAATGACTGGTCAAGGCACAGAGGCATGAGCAAAGTTAATTGTTTATTGTTGTGTGACACTGACATATTTTCGTGGTTGGTTGTTACGTGGCAAAAGCTGACTGATACAATCCGTGGGACAGAAACAGGGTGCTATGCCAACAGAACAATTGGGGAACAGGAGAGTTTGGAAATTTAATATAACAACCAAAATAAGAATTTCAACAGCAGATTTGGAAACTAAGTCGCAGAAATATTTTCAAAAATATTACAGGAAGAATAGGAGATGGAAAATGCAAAGGGGAAAAACAGGTAGAAGAACCATCTGGGAGGTCTAACATCTGACTTAGGAGAATTGACAGAAAAGAAGAGAGAGAACAGAGAAAACTGAAGAGATAATTTTCAAAGAAATGATTAAAGTAATTCCCCCCAAACTGAAGATTGTCAGTCCCAGATTGATCAGGCCGACCGCAGAACAAGCAGAATGAATGAGAAATAGTCCACGCAGCTCGTACCATCACGTGACTCCAAAAGACCAGAGGTAAAGAGAAGGTCCCAAGCTTCCAAAGAGGGGAAAAAAAAAAGGTTGAATACAATGAAATAAAAATAAGATTGGTATTACTATTTCTGTTTTTCTCAAAGTCTACACAAGACGCTGGAAAACAATGGAAAACTAGCCTCAATATTCTGAGGTAAAATGATTTCAAACAGGTAAGTCTATACCTCGCTAACCTCAATCAAGTGTGAGGACAAAATAAAAGACATTTTCAGATGTGCAAGGACTCAACATTTACTTCCAGTGCGCCCACTTTGAGGGAGCTATTAGAGGATGTGCTCCAGCAAAATGAAAGAGTAAAACAAAAATGAGAACATGGTATCCAGGAAATAAATGGTGGATCCAACTCAGGAGAAAGAACAATGGAGAAAAGCCCCAGCGAGGAGGAGGAGGTGTGGAGAACGGCCAGTTCAGTTAGAAGTTAGCCAGAGAGCTTTGAGAAAAAAGTAGATTCAGTAGAGTAGACGATCAGTTAGGTAATATGATGAAGCATCTGGAAAGAATTGATAATATATAAATGTATTTGGAACATTCTGGCAAGTAAAAAGTCAAAGCAATTAATAACTCGTGGAAAAACAAAAGTTACACAAGGGGAAAAATTAACAATACACACGATGACCCTTAAATAAATGAATACATGGCAATAAATATGTACACAGTCTTATTGTTTTAACTATTAATAAAAGTAGTGATATAAATATTTGAGAAAGATGGGGAGACGGCAGGGTAGTGTGTGTGTGTGTGTGTGTGTGTGTGTATTTGTGTGCACGTGTGCCTTTAAGTGCACTGAATTCTCATTTACTATAAGAGAAGACCAATACACAATATCTAAAAATCAATCAATCAAAAATAGCAATAAAAGCTTTTAATTTCGAAATACAGAGGCGTCTAGAGAAACCGACAGCAAAGGTTTAAGTAGTTCCTTTGAGGGTGTACAGAAGATCAGTGATCTTCTTTTTGCCATGAACTAAGTGCCTGTGTTTTCAATTCAAACATCGGCAAATCAGGGAACCAGGGCAGAGTCACAGCCATTGGACGGGGAGCGAAGAGTTGGGAGGGAAGGGCTGTGTATCGTGCGTTGGGGAGGAGGGTCGATGCATTGGGCCTTAGGAGCAAGAGAGCTGGCGAGGAGTGTCCTATGGCGGGAGTGTGTCATCCCTACACCTGCCACCCGCCCACACGGGACGCTGCAGAGCCCTGGAAGGCCGAGGGCGTGGTGGGTGTGTGCGGCTGCAGAGGAGCAAGGGGAGACAGGACCCTTCTTCCCCCTCATACTAGAAGAAGGGGACTCTTGGAAAGAGTCAGTGCGGGAGGTGGGGAGCAGGGGGAGATGGTTGGAGAAAGTCTAGATCCTGCTGTTAAGAGGAATGGGGATGGGGTGACCCTCCCCCCACAGCTATGCTGGCCTGGTCCCAGCATCAAATGTCATCCTATAGGTGCAGCCCACTCTAGCATGGCCATGAGAACAGTAACACTGTCATCTCTCTTGTCCCCCCAGGGCTCTAGGGGTCCCCCAACAATCCTAACTGCCTTGTCTTAAGCACTGCTGTGCACCGGTGGAACGCCTTTCCCGTGGATGGCGCGTGCAGGCTTTGAGGGAAATAGGAGCTGGTCAGGCAGGGAGGATGTGGGGTGGCATCGGAGTGTGCAAA
>RJWJ010033801.1:0-17500 GCA_004363605.1 Indri indri | reverse complement strand
AATGAGCTCCCTGGTGGACAAGGAAGGTCGCTGCTTTTGCCCAAGTAGAGGGGCTGGGCCCTGAACCCCGCTGGCTCCAGGGCGTGCCACTCTTGCCAGGGTGGGGGCGTGTCCAGAGGAGCTGCCGGGACCAGCAAAGGGAGGTGAGACAGGTCATCAGAGCATGCTACCCCCGGTCTGTCCTCCGCTGGCCCAGAAAGCAGCCACACTCCAAGCTGAGACCCAAGGGGGCAGGTTCCATCAGCACAGGGAGGGATTTCTCCCCGCGGGGGTGCCCCACAGCCCAAGGGGCTGCCTGGGGGAAGGAGGGAGTGCCCTCCTGGGAAGTGCACGAGTACTTTTCATTCTTTCTGCTGCTTCTACCGTGCTAGTGCTGTGGACATGCAGGGATGTCAGACCCAGTTCCACCTTGGGGATTCCCAGTCCGGAGGCCGAAGGACACCCAGATGGAAGATGAAAGTTGGGGATTCCCAGGTAGGGCTCCCTGGGCATCCTCCCATCTCAGATGCACACTGAGGGACCCATCCACCATCCCTGTCTTTTTCACACCCACCTCCACTCACACAGACACAGGCTTAGTCTTGACACCACCCTGCGTCCCAAGCCCTGCCCCATGTACCTGTCGCTTACCTGGCCACACCCTCTCCCAGGGGCTCCCCAGCTGCCACTCTCGCAGGGACCACTCTGGTCTGTGCCTGCTGCCTGCACCCCTGGCAGCCCGGGCTCCAATGTCCCTGCCGCTCTGCCCAGACTCCTGCTCAGGCTCAGCTGTGGGAGGACAAAGGGGCTGGACGCCAGGGGGGGAGGGGAAGGGAGAAGCGAGGGGGAGGGGGACACTGGGCTTTTGTTCTGCTCCTGGACTAGCCCTGGGAGGGAGGGAAGGCAGGAGGGGGCGGGAGTAAGCGTGGGATTGACTGTGCGTGCAACTAAGTAAGGGATCTGGTATGCCTGGGATTGGGGGTGACCTGGTGCTGGCCGTGTCCGTGAATGACGGTGGATTTGAAGGTGTATGTTGGGGGCGGGGGCGTGTAATTGTGTGGTTGTGAGTGTGTAGGTGTTCGGGTACCTATGTGTGAGTGTGGGTGGGCATGGAACGAGGTGACTGTGTAGCATTGCGGTGGGTGTGCACAACGTGGGTGTGTGTGACCATGTAGCCGTAGATGTGACTAAGAGTGTGACTGCCACGGTTACAGATTTGGGTTCTCTCCCTCAGCCTTGCATGATTCTGTGCCTGTCTGTGTTCCCGCTTGACAGCAGGCATGTCACTGTGGGACTTCCATGACCCTGTCTCTGTCTGTACGTGATGGTTCATTTCTCTGTGTCAGGGATCTGTGTCTCTGGGGACTGTGTCACAGGGGTGTGTGTATCCATGGACCGTGTGTGTATACACAGCATGTGGTCCGTGTGTGACATGGTATGAGCTGAGGTGGTGTGTGTCCCTTGGAGGGGCACAGTGGTTCTGGGTTTCATTCACTCCCTTGTGCGCAGGGAGAGGCGGGAGCGGTCTCTGCCCCAGGAAGGGAAGAGCTCGCCAGAGGCTCGATACTGGGGAAAGGGAGGGGGGCGAATCCCTCAGCTCCCGGAGGGGCAGTCCTCAGGGTTAATGTGGGCGGCCCAGAGTAGGTTCTAACATTTGGAGGGGGCTCTTCCTTTCCTCCAAGAAGATGCCAGACTCTCAGACCCCAAGAATGCCATCCAGAAGACCTCTGGGAGAAGAGACATATCCTTGGCCGCCAGGAAGCACCGAGTTAATTCAGTGCAGGCTGGAGCTGAGATTCAGCCTCTTCCTTCTCCCTTAGGACACACCTAAGACCATGCGGACTCTTAGGACAAAGGTCGGAGTTCTAGGCCTGCTCTGGCTCCACCACTCACCCCTTCCCACAGAGGGTAGAGGGCAGATCCCCAAGGACTGAAAGACAAGCAGGGACACCTGTGGTCCCGGCTGTACTGTGCTGGACACAGGGTGGGCCCACCTCAGGCAGGTCCAAAGCCCGGAGAAGTCAAAGCCAAACTCCTCCCAGGGGGAAGAGGCATCTCTGGGCTGAGGGCTTATGCCTCCATGGGTGGGGCGGGGCTCAGACGCCTCCATGTGGCCATGAGGGGACCTGCCAGTCCCACTCCCCAGCCCTACAGACCCAGGAGGCCTCCCCAGCTGCTGCACCATTCCTGGCTGGGACGGAAGGCACGCGGGTGCGCTGCAGCCAGCGTCTGGGTGGGATTCAGGCTTTGCCTGTTCTAAGCCGTGTGGCCTTGGACGGTCACTCTTATCTCTTCAAGACGGTCTTCCCGTGCACAATATGACACTGGTTCCCAGCCACAGGGCTGTTCAGGAACCCCTGGCATCATGGCTGGTGCAGGGTAGGGGCCCAGTCATCCTGCCACTGTCCCATTAATTCCTGAGAACGATTCCTCCTCAAATCATGAGGCCAGGAACTGAGGCCAAAACCCAGCATGCTCTGTCCCCACCGTCCTGACAATTCAGAGACAGCACACATCAAGATGGCAGCTTTAATCATCGTGGCCAAGGCCCTTGGGCTCCCTCCACTGCAGCCCACTTAGCCACACACCCACCCTTGACCATGCCCAGGTGGCTCCGGCCTTGTGGCCACAGATGTGGGCACCTGAGGTTGCAGCAGTCTGGGGATCTCCTGGGCCTCGGGCGCTTCTGCCCCAGAGGCCTGTTGGACACTTGGGCGGGAGATCGGGCAGCGCTGAATCTGCACTGCTGGCCATCTCCAGCTGCCCCTAGGGCGCATGGCTCAGCCCTCTCCTGGGGCAGGGGCTAGCAGTGGTGGGAGGCTGACCGGGAAGAGGGCATGTCCCCACCACTGCCGCCGGCTTTCCTCCTGGGCCGGACCTCCTTGTGCTTTGAGGCTGATGGGAAGAACAGAGCTGCTTCGGGCAGAGGTCCGGCCTGGGCTCTTGGGGCAGGATAACAACGGAGAAGTCAGTCACCTCATGGACTGGACAGGAGGACAGACACATGTGGGCACAGGTGAACATCCACCTCCTCCATTGCCGGCGGGGGCATGGCATGGCCCAGTGACCCAGCAAAGCTTCCAGGTCGGGAAGCTAGGGAGGGCCTCCTGAGGGGGAACCAGGCCCCACACTTCCCAGAAGGAGCCCTAGGCCTGCAGGGGCATCTGAGCGGCAGGAGTCCTGGCCCAGCTGGGCCTCAGGGGAGAAGGCAGCTCCCTCCAAGAGAGGCCGTGGCTGACAAGGGCGCGAGCCCACGCGGAGGCTGGGGAGCCGGCTCCCGTAGCGCTCCGAGTCCAGACGTGCTTCCGCCAGCTCTCCCAGGTTCCCCGGTCTCCGCGTTAGGTACAGGCTGGGACAGACAGGTCTTCAGCTAACGCCCACTCCGGTCTGTGAGAGTCTTGGCGCGGCTGCCACCCCCTCGGGGGGCCACGGGGGTGGTGTTGCTGTTGGCGTACGTGTCATAACTGTTGTCTGAACACACGGAGAGCTCATCGGAGACCTCCACGCCATCGCTGATCTCTGTTGGGCCAGAGGGAGGCAGGATGTGAATTGAAGGGGGAGGGGGCATGAAGATGGCTGGCAGGCGGGGCAGGAAGGGCGGCCTGTGACAACCCAGCCGGTCACTTGGACGCTGATGGTACCACTGGGGTCAGGTTGGCATTGAGCCTGGCACTCAGGCCCCTTGGTCTCTGCTGAACCCTCTGGCCTCACCCAGTCTGCTGTTCCCTGGAACTGCACTGTCCAGCCATGGAAAACCCGCTCGAGTGTGGCACCCATGTGTTTACTCTCAGGGCCTTTGCACACATATGCTCACACTCTTGGGAGTGACCTCTCCATCAGTACGTCCTCTTCCTAAAATCTAGCTCAAGTCTTCTCATCTGCGTTATTTCAGCCCCCTGGAGGCCTCCTCTGAGTGCCCTCAGCTGGGTTGGGGTCTGGGCGCTGTGTCCCTGGTGCCTGGCCGAGTACCAGGCATTGAGCAGAGGCTCAGGCAAGGTCTGCGGCGTCGAGCCCGGCCCTGTGGAGTGGTCTCTCACTCTCCGTGCCCAGGCACGCAGTGCTCCCTCGCCACCTCTGAGCACACGCTGCCCCTGCCTGGAATGTCCTTCCTTCCCTCCCTCACCCAGCCCCCACCTCGAACCCGAGACCCAGGTCCCTCCTGCCCATCCTCCACACCTCAATATGTCAGTCTCCCACCCCTTCCTCACTGCCCCAGGCAGCTCTGACCTCGATCCTTGCTCAGCACCCCATCTGTGAGAACTGTTTCCCATGTCTTTGTTACATTGCTCCTCCTCCATCAGACTGGGATTGTCCGTGGGGACTGGCCATGAGCAGGGCCCAGATCAATATTTGCGGCAGCTGTGTATGAACCAGGCAAAGGGGGATGGGCCTTCGAAACGGCCTCCTTCCCTGCCCCAGCCCTGCACCTCAGCTTTGCCCATAGCACTGACACCGAGCCACACGCTGTGCGTGGAGGCGTGTGTGCCTTTGTATGCAGGTGGGTGTAAACCCAGGCGGGTTTGTGTATGTCTGTGCCCGTGTCCCTCCCTGTGTGTGCTGCATGTGAACATGTGTGCGTGCATGTCTGTGTGCACATGTGGGGTACGGAAGAACTGACACCAGTGTGTCTCAACCAGTGTACAGGGCTGTGCACCTGAGAAGATGAGCTTTTCCTTCATGATGCTGACGTCCCGGCTGGTCCGGCGCACGGCGGCGCTCAGCATGATCTGCTCAGGGTTGTAGCTCCGTATGCCACCCAGGCGCCACCTGCAGAGATGGCCCCATGGACATCAGGTCCTTTCCCACCCCTTCCCTGGAGCAAGGGATCCTGACCACTTCCAGAGCCTCTCTGGATGTGGCCTGAGAGACAAGCAGGGCTCTTGTCCCACTGTACAAATGGGGAAACTAAGGCCCAGAGAGGGTTTGAGCTAGGGCTTGAATCAGAGCCTACCGACTCAACCAGGACTCTCTCGCCTCCCTCCCTCTGACCTCCAGAACCCTACCTCAGCAGCCCCGGCCCAGGATCAGGGCTGCCTAGTTGTCTCAGGTGTCCCAGTTACGCGCCTGGCTCTCTTTGGATGGGACAAATTTGGGGGCAGGAGGAGCTTAGCAGGAATGACTCTGATGACCTGCCCTGGGGCACATGCCAACCTTGTGGAGCCCCAGCTGATGTCTCTTATAGCTCCGCCATCATGACCAGGCTGAGCGAAGCCAGAGGGGAGAGCCCAGGGAGGAAGGGAAGGAAAGCAGGGAGGTGGGGCGGGCGGTGGAGGCTTTGCCCAGGGCTGGTCTTCACAGGTTCCTGAGGCAAGGGGCTTAGAGTGACTTGGGGTGGGGCTGTCCACTGCTCCATCTCAGCAACCCTAATGGGGAGGGACAGGCCAGAGCACTAGTGCCTCTGATGGCTGAGACAAGTCCCAGGCTGGGAGGTGGGGTGTGCACAGGGCATGCAGGGACCAGGCACCGAGTGGGGAGGACTCAGGTTCCCGTGCCCAGCCCGGGGTGCTGTTTTTGCTGCTGTTGTTCCTCTGAACTAGCCCTACGGCCCTGGCCTCTGAACTTAGACTTTTCCTGGGGTCTAGGCAGAAGGGTTCACTGGACCCCACCCCTGTCCCCACCAAGAGGAGCGGGTGGTCAGCTTGGAAAGGAGAACCCAACCCCCTGGGGACTGGATCCTGCTCGGGTGGATGGAGGGAGCCAAGACTCTACAAGAAACCAATTGCAAGTTTCTAGATGGGGTCAGCGCAGCAGAAGCGGACAGACAGGAGGACAGGCAGACGGATGGATGAACAGAGCAGACAGATGAGGGGAAAGCAGGAGGCATGGCGGGGCTGGCTGCCCTGTGAACCCCGAGGGCAGTGACTGCACTTACTCACCGCTGTGCCCCAGCACCAACACCAGTGCCCGCCACTCACGGGGCGCAGCAGGCACTTGCCGAGGGAATGAAAGGAGTGAGGCCCACGGGGAGATGATAGTCTCCCCCTCTTGTCCCCCCACAGTCTGTCCTTCATTGAGCCTCTCCTGATCCCCAGGAGACAGTGGCACCGCCCTGGCTGTATCTGAGCGGGGCGGGCATGTCCGTGCCAGCTGCTGGAATCGCCACAGGGCGGCGTGCCCAGCACGCTGGCGGCTCCATGTGACAAGGCCTGACTCCTTGCCGCAGGCCCAGCACCAGCCGGCACATGTGGGTGTCTGCGACTGAGTGGAGGAGGAAGGAGTGACCCGGTGAACGTCCCACAGCCAGGGAGCACAGTTTCTCCTCCTAGAGGCTCATCGGTGAAGCTGCCTGACTCCGAAGGGCCTAAGGCACTTGGCCAAGGGGGACCTGGATCCCTACGCTCTAGGTCTCATCGTGGAAATTAACAACAAAACCCAGAAGGAAGGTGTCAGGCAGGGTTTCTGCAGCCAGAACACCTGAAACGGGATGCTCAGCCATTGTGGGATCCCTGGGGGGATGAGGAAAAGGCTGTGTGTGGGGGGGGGGTGGGAGTCAGAGACAGGACGTGAAGAAGAGATAGAAGGAGATGAGAGAGACTCGGAGGAAGATAAACAGAGCGTGAACAATGGGAGAGGCGAACCCAGAGAGGGAGAGGATGGGAAAAGTCAGCAACTTGGCAGAGTCTGCAGCAGGCAGGTGCTGATGGCCCCTGTGAGAGCCAGGCGCAGAGGGGCGGTGTGCCCAGGCAGGGTCCCCTCCCCCGGAGGGAGACGCTTTTGTGCTGGGAGAGGCCAGGTCAGGAAGCTGCCGAGGAAACGCTGGTCCCCAGTTTCTGCAGAAACCGCAGTGGGGACAGAGGGCAGAAGGACACACACGGCCAGATGGGGAGAGCGGAGGACTGCGGGGACTCCAGGAGGCTTCAGGCAGGGGGAGGTGTCTGCGAGTGTGACCCAGGCACGGGGCTTGGTGCACGGCAGGTTTTCAGACAGAACTGGAGAAGGGGGTGGCAGGAGGGAGAAAGAGGAACAGGAGGAGGAGGACCACACCAGAATTACCTGATCAAGTGATAGCTGTGAGATGCCAGAGTGCAGCAGAGAGAGGGGGAGGGGGAGAGGAGGGACATGCGCCGGATCAGAGCAGGATGGGACAGAGAGAGAACGTCAGTCAAGAATAACACCCCGGCCCCTCGGTTCCTGGCTGAGTGGGGGCCCCGGGCTGGCCCTGAACCCTCCCGGGACCAACCACACCTCCCCGCTGCAAGCACATCCCAGCTGTCTCGCCGAGGGCTGGGGAGGTTCTCAGCGTGGCACGAGAGGTGCTGAGTGCTGGGGGACCCACCCTGGCTGCCGGGTGAGCCGGCAAGCCTGGAGATGGGCCGAGAGTCACCCAGGTCCACACAGCGAATCACGGCAGGGTCTGGCTCTGAGCTCCCGGCTGGGCGTTTATTCCGGAAGCCACCCAGCCTCTGGCTGAGGGAGGGTGGGGTGGCTGGGAGCCCTTCTTCTGGCTGAGGGCCCAGGGCTCAGGGGAGGGAAGGCCGTGGAAGGGGTCAGAGCCTACTCACTTCTGGAGCACGAAGATGCCAACGATGAGAGTGAAGGAGATCAGGTCGGTGGTGACCCACATGAGACAGTACTCGTCCGGGGTCTGTGGAGAGACGGCCGAGGCCGGCTTCCAGTCATGGCCGGTCCAGACCAAGGCTCCAGGCTGAGCGTCCATGGGCGTCCACATCATCCCCCATGTGACCATTGGGGAAGGGCAAGGGAAGACCTTAAAGGGGCTTGGGGGCTTAGGATTATATTTGCAGGAGTGGGCTCCGGGCACTGTGGGCCTGGGGCTTGGGGTGTGTGTGCGTGCGTGTGTGTGTGTGCATGCTCATGCATGTGTGTGTGTGTGTGCACACTCAGGGTAGGAGAGACCTGTGTGGTGCTCAGGGTAGAGGGGGTGTGTGCTAACCTGGAGGGTCTCTGTGCTTAAGGGGGTTCAAAGCAAGAGCCAGACAAGTAAAGACAGATACATGAATGTGAGCATGTCGCAGAACTAGCAGGTGGGCATGGGGACCTGTGACCAGGTGTGTGGCATCTGTGTGGGCTAAGTGCACACGTCACCTTGCAAAGACCAGAGGGTGTAGAGCGAGGGGGCTTTCTCTCCAGGGAGCCGCAGAGGGGCCAGGCCAGCCTCCCGAGCCACCTCCACAATCTCAGGCAAAGGTGGCGACGGGGGTGGGACACTATTGGTCAACTTGTGGCTGAAAATCCCAGTGTGCTCGTCACTGCTGCCACAGTCAGTGAGTTCTTTCATGCCATCCTGAGCAGAGCCTTCGGAGATATTTAAGGATGAGGGGTAGGTGACAGCTGAAGAGAGGGTCTGCAGGGTGCTCAAGGGGCCACGATGAAGTCCGGCGCCCACTGCCCTGGCCCACATCTTCCTCTCCTCTCGGCTTCGCCCCCTTTCCCAGGCTGCCTTCCCTCTACCCTCTTGTGCTCGTAAGCATCGTGGCTCAGATCCAATTCAGGGGCACTGGCACCCTCTCGGCCACGGGAGACCTTCCACCTGCCTTCCACGTCCTCGGGGAGGTGGCAGCGAGCCACAGCCCCACTGCTCAGGACAGAGGCCAGGGCCCAGGCCCCCAGGGCAGAGCAGGGACTGGCACTTGGCCTGCGTGCAGGGGCGCGGTGAGCTGACTGCAACGCGGCTTTGCTCCCTGTTCTCTGACCAGAATTCAGTGCTCCCGATTCTTGTTCTGTTGGCGCTTTCTTTTAACAATGACTTCCCTTCCTTTGAAACAAAATATGATAAACAACCCCCCAAACCAAAAAAGCCCAAGCAGTTGTTTACTTCTCCAGGGCTCTTAAGTGACACTTTTCTCTCTGTGGGTGAGGCCCGGGTCCTCCCGGCACCCCAGTGCAGACCCCGGAGGTCTTGCAGTCCTCCTCCTGCCTCAAGCCCGTGCCCCCACCATGGACGCCTCACCCCAGGCCCCACCAGGGACAGCCCTGAGCACAGAGCTTGCTGAGTGGGCCACAGGCAGCTCTCAGCTCTGCTCCCTGACACCCTCCCCACTCACCATGATCCAGAGGGGGGAAGGCACCCGGGACAGGGTGTGGGAGTTGTCGGAGGTGACAGACGGGACCCCCGCACACCACAGCAGGGAGAAGAGCCACGGTGCGTTGACTGTGTAGAGGTTCACACTCAGGTTCCAGGACGCGTAGTCCCTGGAGGTGGGGGGCAGAGGGACAGAGGAGGGTCAATTCGTGGACTCTGGCCGCTCTGGGCACAGAGTGGGAAGCTGGTAAATCACGTCTCCTTCATGACCTCATGCCACCCTCACAGCTGACCCTGGAGGAAGGAATGTCTTCTCCAGAGGGCTAAGCTCAGCCATGAGCCTGGGTCTGCCCTCCATGTTCTACGTCTCATCTCTGCCCGGCTGTGCGGGGGTGACAGGGCTTGGGGAGGCTCAGTCCACCCTCCTCCGGGTGAGCCGAGGGTGGGGCAGGGCTGGCACCTGAGCTCCTGGCGGGACACCTGAGTATAGCGCAGGTTCAGCCTCTGGATGTGGCCTTTCCGCAGGCTGGTGACCGCCTCCTTGGAGCCCGACGTCTGCTGGAAGCCGGGAGCCACCTTGCGCACGAGGGGCCTCTGCCTGTTGGGCAGCCACATGACCTGTGGGCAGGAGAGGGGGTGGCCTCAGATTTGCCCTCTGCAGAACGGGGTAGGAGAACCTGCCCCTCCTGGAGCACCTGTAGGGGTTACAAGAGATGGGACCTGGCATGAGGTGAGCACTTAGATGCAATGGTTAGCAGAGGACGCCTTGGTCCCAGCCAAGTCTGTGAAGTGCCCTGGCAACAACACAGGAAGCTTCCCGTCTGGACTGGTGTCACAACAAGATGGACAACCCAACATCCCTGACTTGGCACGTGGCCCCGGCATCCAGTGTACTGTCCTGAATTGGTGTCAGATTCCTCTGGTCCCAAATTGTTACACTGCAGTGCTGTGGGCAACGCTTCACTGAAGGAACCAGAGAACCAGGACCTGCTCCTGCCCTTTGTGCATCCGAAAGGATTTTCTCATTCCCCTCTGGTCGCCACGAGGACCCTCCAGGGAGGCGAGGGGACGGGGGAGCTTCCGTGGGAGCAAGACTCCAGCCAGGCCGGGGCTTGTGGGGGGGCCTCACCTGGTGCTGGGGGAAGCCGGAGCGCAGCACGGCCTCCAGGGTGACGTTGAGGAAGCTGCTGCGGTACGGGTGCTCCCGGGGCGGGTCGCGCAGGTTGAGCAGCAGCGTGGCATTGCCCTTGGCCAGCTCCAGGAGCTCCGCCAGGCTGCAGATGGACTGGTTCTGGGCCTCCTTATGGTCGGAGGGTGACAGGGAGCTGGCTGTCCAGAAGGGGTCAGTCTGGCAGGGACAGGGACACATATGGCTGTGTCGCCAGCTCTTTGGGGTCCCCCCACGCCTTCCTGGCAACCGTGCATGGACACTCCTGGGCTGCCAGTGTCTGCTGGTGTGTGTGAGGCAGACGGATGGCTGCGGCCCTGTGGGGGCTCTAGGAGCCCCCAACCCTGACCTTTCTACCCCACACCCTGCTCACTGAGAGGATGACTTGCTTGGAATGTCTCCAGACCCCAGCACGGTTCTCCTTTAGTAGCATTTCAGACCAGAGAACCAACCTCTCTCTAGAGTTTTAGAGTTAACACTTCTAACTATTAACTGTCATCATCACCATCAACTTTTTCCAGTGAGGGCGGGGGACCCAGAACAAGCAGGGACAACCGTGAGATCGGGTGGCAGTGGCAGGAGCCCAGAGGAGGCGCTAACCAGCCTGGCTGTGGGTCAGCGATGGTCTGGGAGTGGGGGTCACAGGAGCTTATGGCTACCCCTGCCTCTCTCACTCCTTGGGTGCCTGTCCGTGTTTTCCAAGCCTAGGACTCGGCCGGGTGCAGCCAGACCTTCAGGAACCACTGGCCAGCGTTGAGCCTCTGCAGGATGGTCCAGTTGAGCATGGAGGCGGGCCTGCGGGCCAGCTCCGGGAACTCCTCCTCCACGTTGGTGGTCCGCCGCAGGGTGGCGTCGTGCATGAGGAAGGGCACACCGTCCAGGCTGCAGGAGGGTGGGGCCACCGAGTCACCGCCCACGGGTCTCTCACCTGCCCACTAGTGACCACCCCCCCACCTCCCCACCCAGCACGGGACCCCGGATGGCTCTGCCCCTCTCTGGGCCTCGGGCTCCCCATCTGCACAGCGGGGACAGTGGGCTGGTGGGTGACCCCGAAGGGCCAACGCCCTGTGGCTGTCTGTGAGAGTCAGATGGGAGTGGGGACTGACGAGGAGAGAGGGCTGGGAAAGGCTGGGCCTATCCTCTTAGCAAACTTCTGTGATGTCTACACTGATCAGTGTCCTCACATATGTGGTGGCCTTGTTCAGTACACAACCCGTGCAACCATATATGGCAGCCCTGCCCACTTTCCTTCTCAGAGATAACCTCTGTTACAACATTGGTGTGAACTCCTCCTGCCATTTGTACTGATACATACTTGTATATCTACATGTATGAAATGTATGTATCACTCTGCCACTCACTCATTTTATGCATCAGAGTGTTTGAGTCCTATCATGCAGAGCCACGGAGATCCAGGTTTTCCTTCAAGTGGGTCTGTGGCCGGGCTCCGGGTCCCCATCCCCCACCCCTGCCTGCACCAAGAGCATTTGTTCTTTCCTCTATTTTATATCCTGGAGTTTGGCACAAGATTCATTTGCACGAACAGGCTGCCTGCCCTGCTGTGAATAATCCCGGCCTCCGCCCTCCCGTCTCAGAGGCTCTGCGACCAGAGGTTTGGCCAGCAGAGACCCGGACACGGATGCCACTTGGTTGGGGGTGGGGGGTTAGCGGTGCTGTCTTCTTTCCCGCACACCTACCTGATGGTGATGTCAGCCTGGAGTCCATACAGTTTCTGCTCCAGGGCCTTCCGGAAGGACATGAGCGTGTGCTCTGGAGCCAGCTGGGGAGGAAGGGGTGGTGAGCGAGAGCCAGGATCCAGCCGATGCCCCCTACTGCTAACCGAGAGCTCTGCACGTTGGGAGGCTGGGTGGGCCTGCTTCTAATTCTGGCTCCTCCGCAGAGTAGCCGCGTGGCCCTGGGCACCCACTCAGCTTCTCTCAAGTTCAGTTTCCTCATCTGTTAAATCATGCCTACCTCACCCGCTTTTTTGTGGGGAGAGGAAGGCAGGGTGGTTAGTGTTGACATATACAAATGCCCAACATATAGCCAGCGCTTCACAAATAGTGGCTATGACCATTACGTTATCGTTGCTGTGTCCCAGGCGCTGAGCTAGCTAGACGCTGGGATGTGAGGGCATTTGTACAGCCAGGGCGGAATGTGAGATTCCCTCTAGGTTATACCCTGAGCCGAGTCCAGGTGAGACCGTGCAGGGAGAGGAGAGGGCAGATGGGATGGTCGTCTCAGTGGGGTGACCGATTTCCTCATATGGACAAACACGACAATACCATCTCCCTCCCTGGGCTGTTACAAGGATTAAAAGCCCCTAGCACACTGCCTGATACATACAGGAAGTGCTTAATGACTGGCGATGGTTAATTCTATAGCATACAAATCAGATGGTCCTGGTTCCAGCCATGACTCTGACACTACCTAGCATGTGACTGCAGATATATTTCTTCCTCCTGTGGACCTTGTTTTCCCATCCGCCCCTTGCAGGTGTGTACGCACTGTTCTCTGGGGGTTCTTATGGTTGGGAGAGTTGGGGCTCCAAGTCTCCCTCCCCAGTTCCATGTGGTCTGAGGACCCTGTCCTACCCTTTGTGGCCACTGGGGGTCAGCACCAAACCAAGGATTGGGCTAAGACCAGGCCCCTGCGGGTGGAGGACTGAGGTAGGAAGGGAGGACCCCTGTCAAGGGTGGGAAGGATTCCCCGCTGAGCTAATCCCTCCCTACCCCAGGACACGCTCATCATTCCCTCCCTCCTTCTCTCCTTCTGGCCATGGAGTTTTTTCTTTTTTTTTGAGACAAGAGTTTCACTCTGTTGCCCTGGCTCGAGTGCCGCGGCGTCAGCCTAGCTCGCGGCAACCTCAAACTCCTGGGCTCAAGCAATCCTCCTGCCTCAGCCTCCTGAGTAGCTGGGACTACAAGCATGTGCCACCATGCCCGGCTAATTTTTTCTATATATTTTTAGTTGTCCAGCTAATTTCTTTCTATTTTTTTTTTAGTAGAGACGGGGTCTCGCTCTTGCTCAGGCTGGTCTTGAACTCCTGAGCTCAAACGATCCACCTGCCTCGGCCTCCCAGTGGGCTAGGATTACAGGCGTGAGCCACCACACCCAGCCAGGCTATGGTGTTTTCTAACTATGACACACTCCCTTCCTCTGAGAGGCAGCCAGGGAATGGCAAGGACTTTGGAGCTGCCCGAGAAGGAGCAATTCCACTTCCCAGTCACCGACCTGGGGCCTCCCAGTTTCTTTAGCTGTAAAATGAGCTAATGTTATCAACCTCACCGGTGAGATGACAGACGTGAGACACCCTAGCCCAGAGCCTGGCTCACAGGAGGGTCTCTGTAATGAGCTCCCTCCTTCCCTTTTTCCTGGCACAGAGCAGCCCTGGGGACGTGCTACCCGTCTCCCAGTCCAATGGGCTGTGCGAGGCCCCCCAGAGGAGGAGGGACCACAGAGGCATAGAGAGAGGGGTGTGGACTCCCACTCATCCCTCCTCTAAATGTCCTGTGGCCAGGCCACCTGCCAGTGACAACGCAAGAGGTGCCAGTGCTCCCTCCCACACGGGCTGGGGCTGCAGAAGGTAGAAGCTTAGGAGAGGCTATGAAGGCCCCCTGGGAGGGGGAATGTCTTTCCTGGAAGCGTTTATGTTTATGCACAGCTAAGGTCTCCCTGGGTCAGGTGCTGGCCTCTTGGAGAAAGAGGCATGGAAACCTGGCCCTCCTTGGCCAGACTCAGGCCTCCAGGAAGGCCCCAGAAGCACGTGTGAATTCTTAATCCCCATGGCAGAGCTCCCACCTGCAGAAGGCAAGTCCCGGTAGGGGGCATTGTCAGGAGTGGGTGCCTGGGGGCTGGTGGTTGTTACTTAGGTGGGCAGGACACTGTGCTGAGAGGCCCAGCTTTGGAGTTAGTCTGGCCAAATATTAAAACACACACACACACACACACACACACACACGAACACATACATGCACATACACATACACATGGCATGCCTGAACAGGAACGAAACATCCAGGGCACGCAGTCTCTGAGACATGGACACACACTTGGTCTTGCCACACACACAGACATGTGGAGTCAGAAGCCGCCCCCCACAACAGGTAATTATCTGAGGACCCACATGGACACCAACACACACGTGCAATCACAGAGACGCACAGGGGAGGCCCTTGCCAGCACCTCAAAAAGTGCAACCAGGATGAGATCAGCCAGATGCACAATGTGAAAAATTCTACAGGACAAACGACTCAGTTTCTTTAACAAGTAAACAAGGAATCACAGGGAGGAGAGTATTATGGACTAAAAGATACGTAGGAAACATGTCAACTGGACGCGCTATGTGGACCTCGCTTGGACCCTGACTTTTAACAACTGAACGATACAAAGATATTTTTAAGACAACGAAAGAAAATTGAACATGGATTTGACATAATATTCAGGAATTATTGCTAATTAGGTTGGGTATAATAACAGCATTGCTATTATATTTTTTAAAAAGTCCTTATGTGTTAGCGATATGTCCCGAAGGAATTGTGGGTAAGAAGACGTGGTGCCTGGGATTTGCTTTACTACAGCAGAAAAAGCAAGGAGGGGGCAGATGAAGCAAGAGTGGCACAACGTTGGTAAATGTTGAAGGTGGGACTGGACTCATCGCGCTGTTCTTCACTATGAGTCAGTAGACTGTTCTTTGCACTTCTACGCATGTTTGACACTTTTCTGTTAAAGAAAACCGTCCTTGCTGGGACCACCTCACTCTTCCCCCTTCTCCCCCTCCTGCATCAGCACACTGCTTCTGTCCCCCGGCCTCTGAGTCAGAGAGAGAGAAGAGCTAAATCTCGACCCCTAAGAAGAGAGCCCACCCACCCCCCGCCAAGCTTGGGTCCCCGCCTGGGACGGCTGTGCTTCTAATGCTTCCAACAGCCAGCGGCGTGGGCATCACGAACACCGAGACACAACGGCAAGTGGCAAACTGGACCCCAAATCCAGATCCCAGCTGGCTGCCTCTGGGAGGGGCAGGGGCTGGGGCCAGCCTGGGGTTTGGTGGGAGGCACCAGGGTCTAGCTCAGGGGCTGGGGTCTTTTCTAGAAAGTAACACCCACCACGGGCAGTGGAGGAGGATTCACGGCCGTGTCAGATTTGACACCTCCTTTGATACCAGTTCCTTGGTGAGGTCCCCTTTGCCACCCTGAAATCCAGTGACACAATGGAACTCCCAGCAGAGACCAAGCTCGCAGGAGGTCCCCGAACGTCCCTCGGGGCCACGGGTGGTACTGCCTCTGCTGAGAAGCATGGATTCAAGGCTTTGGTGGGTGAGAAGACCCTGGTCCAGAGAGGGGGGCCGGGCCGGCCCAAGACCACAATAATGTCTAATCCTTACTTTCTGTGTGCTGGGTGCATATCTGGGCACTTCACACGTGCTAAATCCTGCTTCTCACACCCCCGTGGCAGGCACCATTGCTACTCCCGTGGTACAAGATAAGGAAACCAGGCAGAGATGGAAACTGGCTGGGCTCCCACAGCTGGTGCAGGGCTGAGCCGGGATTCCAGCCCAGGCAGCGTGGCCCTGGAGCTTGCCCTCTCAACCGAAGCTCTCCTGCAGGGTCACAGGGCACCTCAGTGGCAGAATAGTGTGCCGACTTCAACTCCTTCCTCCCGCTCCAACTCAATCCTGCTCAATTGTCTTTACTTCAACAGTGGGCTCTGCACATAACCCGCTGTCCTGCCCCCACAGCCTGGCGGGCTCTCCTGCTGCCCGGTCACAGCCCCGGGGCCCCACACCCAGCATCTGTGCCCTGGGCCTTCCTAACCCACAGCCAGGGCTAGCCCAGGCCTAAAACCCTCGCGCATCTCCGCAGGGCACGCAGGACAAACGTTCCATCTTCTTAGCAAGATGCCTTCAGGACTGTTCAGGACTTGGTCCCACCCGAGCTCTCTGGCCTCTTCACCAATCCCTCCTATGTAGCTCCCACAAAAGAGCTAAAAGCGGTGGCTATTATTATAGTACACACATCATATCCATTTCCCAACAAGATCCTCCCCTAGAAGGGCAGCTGCACCGCATGCCCTGCGTCTGTTAGGACCTGCAGGTGGCACTCACCATGGGGGCCCCGCGGTGGCCAATGAGGGCAGGCTTGGGGCCTAGGTCCTTTTTCTCCATGATGCAGGGAGAGGAGATGGTGAGAGGGGCCAGGTAGAGGGCAAACACCACGGCGAAGAAGGTACAGAGAATGGTCACCTGGGAGGCTGCAGACACAGGGCCATGAGCGCCGCCTGGTGAGCTGCTCACTTCCTGCCAGGCCCAGCCACAAGCCCTGGGCAGGCTGCAGGCGGGATGCTGGAGCCCTCTGCCCCCACCTGTCAGGACCCAGCTGCTCAGAGGGGCAGCCCTCGTTCTTGCTGGGCGGGTGAGCCCCACCTCTAACTCACACGCACACGCGCACACACACAGACGTGGAGGGGGAACGCGGTGCAAGGCCGACTGAGGCTGCACCCTGCTGTGGAATCCGTGGGCCCCTCTGAGCCAGAATCCTCTTGGCTGAGTGAAGGCCACCACATCCCCAGGTCACCCAGGTGAAGTGCAGGTGAGGGCAGCACGAGCCAGCTCGGTCCTTGGGGGGGTTGGGAGGGGCAGGCCATACTCACAGGACCGCTCTGCGCGGGCGAACTGTCCTGCCACGATCCAGGAGAGCACAGTGACTGCGGCCAGGGCCCCCACGTGCAGGAACGGTGCTGTGCCCTGCATGTGGGAAGAGGGAAGAGGGACTGGTGACTCCCACCCGTGTCCAGACCCTCTGGTCACCAGCGTCCTGGCGGCTTACCTCCACCTACAGAGGGCAGCCAACCCTGTCTCCGGTGGCCCGCTGAGGACGCTGGGAGCCTCAGGACCCAGGCTCGCAGCATCCTCCCTGCCTCTGACCTGTGATGTGACCCTGGGCCCCTCCCTGCCCCTCTCTGGGCCTTGGTCTGGAGAAAGGGGAGTGATAAAAAGGTGCCGCCTTGTTGCAAGGGTCCCGGGGGAGCAGCACCCACCCCACGCTCACCTGCAGGGAGATCAGCAGCACCTCCCACTCGTCCTCCCACAGCTGGGCCACCGCCGACATGGCCACCACCGTGGAGGCCAGGATGACCACCAGCCCTATCTGGAAGGGGAAGAGTCACCAGACAGAGGGTCAGAGCAGGTGTGAGGGTCCCCTGTGTGTCTGAGAAGACAGAGGGGAAACTGAGAGACAGACACGGGAGGGATGGAGGGAGTAAGAGCAGCAGACCCCGCAGTGCAGGGCGCAGGAAGGAAAGAGACAGGCATGGGCTGAAGGGAAGCCAGGGACAGGCAGACAAGATGCCAGGGACAGACTGAGGCAGGAGGA
>RJWJ010033800.1:0-17706 GCA_004363605.1 Indri indri | reverse complement strand
GTTCAGGAAGTGTTCATTGGATTTCTGATTTCTTTCTTTTTTATTTTTCTATTTATTTATTTTTGAGAGAGAGTCTCACTCTGTTGCTCTGGCTAGAGTCCAGTGGCATCATCACAGTTCACTGAAACTCAAACTCTTGGGCTGAAACGATCCTCTTGCCTCAGCCTCCTGAGTAGCCAGGACTACAGGCATGCACCACACCCGGCTAAGTTTTTCTATTTTTGGTAAAGATGGGATCACACTCTTGCTCAGGCTGGTCTTGAACTCCTGACCTCCAAGCAATACTCCCACCTCAGCCTCCTAGAGTGCTAGGATTACAAGTGTGAGTCAATGCACCCAGCCAACTTTGGGTTTTTTATTCAACTTTTTCTTCCTCTTCTTCAGACAGGAAAGAACAATTATATGTGTTGGTCCTTTTCTTTCCTTGTATATCATCTCTTTAATCAGTGTCATGTCTTTTTTCCTTGTCTTTATTCTTTCCTATTTCATTTTGAATGACTTCTTCAAGCAGTATATCAAGTACCTGACACTATTTAAATAATTTCTATTTGTCATTTTTGTTGTTTCCTGTAACTATTTTATTTTCTGTTCATCTCTAGAGCTCTTCAGGTTTATTTATCACTTTTTCTGATACCTTGCAATTTTTTCTTTGAGTGCTCATATCACTTTTTTGTACACTTTACATTAGCAAGCTTTTGTTGTCTATAATTTCTGAGATTATAGATAATTATGGTCTGAACTCTATCTCCTTGTATAATTTCTCTAGTGATATAAGTCGTCTACATTTTGATTACATTATTTCTCCATTTTAATGTTTTAAGGATTTTTTCATTTTATTATATTATATTTTCCAATCTCTATTGTGTCCCATCGTTGTTTCCTAAGACTGTGCTTGTCTCGAATGGAGCCAGTTTAAGGACAGATGAGAAAAGGACAGAGGAAGAATGAGCTAGGAAATCCTATAGTCTTGATTAAACATAGTTGCTCTAATAAGTTCCTACCAAATCTGTACTTACTTTTCCTCAGACAGATCTCTCCTAAATTGTCTGAACTCATATATTTTGGATTCTGTCTGGATAATTATCTGGATCAGGTATTTTGGGGAGCACACAGCAAAATCCCTTATTTCATCAGCTCTTAGTTTATAACCCAGTGGCTTCTCCTTCTTTTCCCTCCTTTACCTAGTTTTACATCTAACATTGTCCTCTATCAAAGGGGAAAGATAACAGATAATCAGAGTCACACGTTGGCCTGATTTTTCTCTCAACTTCTTGTCTTCTGTACTTCGCCTATTTTAAATTGTATCTCTAGTTATATTTCACACTTGTGAATCTAGACACCTTTCAAGAAGTTGATTCTTTACCTGAACTACATCAAAGAGTTCACCAAATATCTTTGTCTTCATATGTAGTTTATATTATTTGATAAATATGTTTCATAATCTATAACATTTAATTATATCCATATCTTTGTTCCAATGAAGATGCTGTTTTGGTGTTTTTGCTTTATTTTTATTCCCCTCTATATTTCATACCATAGGAAAGAATATAAAAATCCTTTTACACTGGAGTAAACAAAAAACAATTTCGGAGAAAAAAGTAGACCCATAGAATATTTAGTCAGGAAAAATATATTCTGATGCTGGTTAAAATCGGAAAAAAAAAAGGAAAAATATAATTACCCTGATATACTAAAATGCATGCATAAATATATCTAAAGGAACAAAAAAAATTTTAACTATAAGATAATATTACTTCTTAAGTGTTAGCCACTTTCATTTGTGAGGGTTTATAACAATGTTTTAATATTTGTTAGGGAAAGTTTCCATTCGTTATTATTATTTTCCATCATTATTAGAGTTTGTCGATTTTCCTACATAATTTAGTTTTTAAACAAATTTAAGTCTTAGCTATTCTACTTCTAAAAGTCCTGTTAATATTTCTCATTCTTATTGTGTAAATTTAGATTAACATGTTGATAATGTTGAGTCTATTGGAAAAACTTGGTATGCCTTTAAAATTGTTCAATTTTATTAGTATTCTTAAATATATTTTTTCCAAATGGATCTAACACAATTACACTTATTTCTAAATATATTGGTCCTTTCGTTGACCTTAAAAATGAGGACTTTTCTTCATTGTATTTCCACCCACTGTATTTTCCAATTGCTTTTACACACAAAGCTATTGACCTATATATACTAATTTAGTTCCTATCCACTTTACTAAATTTTCTTTTTCTTTGTAGTTATCTTTCCAGTTTATTCTCTTATATTTTCCAAATATTCAACACTTTCATATCATCTGGAAAAATTGTTCTTCCACTCTCTCATTCTCAATTTTATACCTCTAATTTCATTATCTTCACTAACTTATTTATGACTTTAAAGGGAATGTTTTTATGATTTCTCCATTTAGAATGATCCTGATACTTGCTTTTAGAGAAACATCTTATAGTACATAGTCTTGTATTTATTTTTTATAAAGATGGAATGTGACATCCAGAATGCTTGTGTTCTTGATCAAGAACATAATAGCAATTTCTAACACTTCCCTTTTATATTAATATATCTGAAAAATTGAATAGTTAATGGTCATATGGCTATTGGGTAAACAATATGAAAGAAATAAAGAGTTGTATTATGCTGAAGGATATTTAATCTGGACCATGCCAAGACTGAACAGTGGCCTTGAACTGCTATGAAGCATATGGATCTAATTATGCTAATAATTGAGCATTTCAAGTGCACTACCTATTAAAGAGGCAAGCATTTTGACTATGTGTGAATGAAACCCAAATAACAATGGTTGAAACAAGGAAACAGGGTGTTTCTCTCTCAGGTAAAATTCACATGTAGGAATTCAGGGATATCTCATGGTTCCATCATCTGCTGGGACTCAGACAACCTCCAGCTTTGCATTCTGTCATCCCTAAGATAGTGTCGTGTGCTTAGGGGTCAAGATTGAGTTTTGACCGTCACATACGTAATCCAAGCCACAACATGGAAGAAGGGAAGAGAAAGTGGCACCTGCCCTCCATTTAAGGACATATACCAGAAGTTGTGAACATGATTTCTGCTTATGTCCCAATGGCCAACACTCAGTCACATGGTTGGTTGGTTGTGCAAGGGATACTGAAAATTTAGCCTTAATTCTGTGAGACCATGTCCCAGCTAAAGTGCTAAGATTGTTTTACTGATAAAGGATGGAAAATGGATATTGGGAATTAACTAGCAGACTTTTTTTCTAACAGACTGGCTTTCGCTCTTGAATTGGGCTAATTTGATATAATTGAAACTTCTTAAACTTCTTTCTTAAAGCAGAAAGTTATATTATAACTGGATCACATATTTTTTAGTATACCTTTGCACATTATTACAAACCCTAGTATGTCCATCTTCAACTACTTAAAATTTTCCATGAAATATGTTAAAGTAGTTTTGTGAGAGGAAAGCATCCTAATGCCATTTGCAATATATTTTGTAACCATAGCTTAGGCTGGGAAATGTCTGGAAGGTTTTTGTTGACAAATAGTTTTATCTAATGTATTATAGACAAGCCTAACCTTGTAGTCAGGTTCTGACACTGAAGAGATTACACAATTCAGTTATCTTGAATGTTAGCTAATACACAAATTTCCTCTGTATTTTCACCCCATCCAAGAAAAAGTATTTCAAGTATTGATAAGCTGTGATGTAAGAAAATATAATGACTTCCTCCTCTGTTCTCCAATAAATACCCGGCCACAATCTCAATTGCCACCTATGGTACAATGGCTTTCCTTCCTTCCTGGGTTCATATATTAGTTGGCTGCTTTTCTGCTTCTCTAGCATGGGCTTCCAATCTCTCATATATGGAGCCCCCTCTGTGGAAGGAGAGTCCTGGTCAGTTCAGTGACTACAGGGTGGAGAATGGGGTGTATATTGTTGATCCATGGGTATTCCCTGAGAGAATGGGGATGTATAAAATCCTATTGAACCAGACAGCCAGGTATTTTGAAAAATTTGCACCAGAAAATGAACAAAATATTTTATGGGGATTGCCTCTGCAGCATGGCTGGCAATATAGCTCAGGTAAGTATAACTCTTTTTTTCATTTGAATGATCTACTGATATAATGAAATATTTGGGAAATGGGGCTTTGTATACACCATACATGTTTTTGAAAATTGATTTTTTACTTTTACTTCTTTTTCAATCATAGTCATTATATTTCCACATCTCTTTCTCCTCCACAAATCCGTCTTTTATGGGTTGTCTGTTTCCATTAGAAACTCCAGTGAGGCCTAAAACATTGTTATCAACTACAAAAAGACACCATATCTAATCCGTTGAGCATTTGGAAAATATTTACTAAACTTCTACTAAGTGCCAGACTCCTTTATAGGGAATGAGATGAACAGAACAGTCAAGGGATACACACTAAAATCAAAAGGTGATGCCGGCCGGGCGCGGTGGCTCACACCTGTAATCCTAGCACTCTGGGAGGCCAAGGCGGGCGGATCCTTCTGAGCTCAGGAGTTCGAGACCAGCTTGAGCAAGAGCGAGACCCCGTCTCTACCAAAAATAGAAAGAAAATTAATTGGACAGCTAAAAATATATAGAAAAAATTAGCCAGGCATGGTGGCGCATGCCTGTAGTCCCAGCTACTCGGGAGGCTGAGACAGTAGGATTGCTCGAGCCCAGGAGTTTGAGGTTGCTGTGAGCTAGGCTGACGCCAGGCAAGAGAGTGAGACTCTGTCTCAAAAAAAAAAAAACAAAAAAAAAAACGTGATGCCAAATTTGTTTGAATTTCTTGAAGTTTTCATTGCGATTACTCAATCATTGACAGGGGTTATAAAGGAGCAGCACCTTGTTGGTGAGGCTCTTTCTCTGCAAATGACAGCTTCCTCTTGGAAATAGGTATTTTACAGTATACAGGCAGAAGATGTTTGGGGATAAAATATTCATGAATTGAAAGATATTTTTGTTCTGGCTAACAGAAGAAGCTCATGAGAAAGTAGTACCTGTTTCCCAGCACACGTTGATAACACAGACAATAAGGAAATTAGAGAGAGAGAGAGAGAGAGAGAGAGAGAGAGAGAGAGATAGCAATTTCATTTGGCAAGGAAAAGAAAGATTCTTTTCTAATATTTGCATAATAAATATTACAGGTGACACACTTTTGATACTTTTTCTCACTTCACACAACCCTAAAATGTAGTATATATTATTATCCTTGATTTATAGATGAGGAAACTAAGGCATAAGATGTTGCTATTTAGACAAAGTCAAACTAGTAAATTATGCAGCAGGGATTTGGTTTGATTTTAAACCACCTCTTTTAATCTTTATGCATATCACTTCCATGATTTTGACTAAGAGGTAGAGGAAGAAGTAGAAGAGCTAATACTTACAGAAGCAAAAAATATTTGACATATAATTCATAAGCAGAAAATTGTAATGCTGTTAAGGAAAAGAAAAGAAATTGGTTGAGAGGTAGAACATAAAAGATAAAGTGGGGTGGGAATGCAAACACAAGTTTTTCAGAAATAAGTGTTTTTGCATCTGCAAACAAAATGTATCTGGTTAAGCAATGATTATAGCCAGTTTCCAAATGTGCGTAATAAATACAACAGTGCATCCTCTCTTCTCTAGGCAGGTTAGCTGACCCAACCAAGACGACAGGCTGTGGCTATGCATCTGGAGATAAATTATGCATCTCTGTGGATAGTTGGTGGGCTGGTAAGTTGACTTAAGTAGCAAAACAGATATTAACCTTTCCCAAAAGAAAGCATTCAAACCTAGAATCTTAAGGACAGAAACAAAACAAAAACAGTCCTGTTCCTTTTAAAAAAGGACTCTACTTCACTATGTACCTTGTTGTCTTTATGTCACATTATACGGTTTAACAGCCACTATGTCAATAATAATTCCTTAGGACATATTGAGCTTTTCACAGAAGGACTGAAATAAGGAACTGCAAAGGGTGACAGACTCTAAGGAACCAACACTGGCAATTAAGTGGAAGCTTCCACGAGTGACAGCGAGTCTGCAGAACGAGGAAGGATTCAAAATGAAAGACCAAGAAAAATGATGCTGTTTCATTTTGCTCAGACCAGATGTGTTTAATACTGAAACTCATAAACATGTCAGAGATAAAGACTGACTGCAATTCATTTTATCATCAGTAATCTAAGGCTTTAGTCATACACTTCATGCTAAAATAAACAGAAGGTATTTTCCAATTCTTTAATTTAATTTTATGCTTTAGTAACAAAGCCAATTTACACAATTCCTGAGCGGTGTTTCCCAATAATTAGAAACATGACCACATTACATTTTACATCTCAGAGTGATGCACATCATATGTATCCTTATGTGTTTTCTTCATCCTACCCCTAATCATTTTTTTGAAGACCCACAAATAGTGGTGACCACAGATCTAGAATTCAGAGTTTGCTCTCCTCAGATTGGTTTAGTGCTTTGGAGTATCAGCCTGCCATACAGGGGCATAGGACTGTATTTAGATATGCATGTCTATGATGAAATATTCTGTATCACTGATTTCTAGTGGGACTCAGTATAAGCCTAATACCTAACTAAATTATAATATCTGAATCTGCTGGAATGGGTAATCTGTAGAGAAAAATTTTAAAAAATGTTACAAAAGGGTCTTATTTGATTGTCAACCCAATTATCCAATGGTCTATTGCCATTTGGATAAAAGCTTACCCAAAAATTTTTATTTAGAGACATAGAATAAGGCAGGAACTTAGTGATAGCATGGCTACAAATTAACCTTACATATATAAAATAGAAAATACCTATTTACTAGAGCTATAATCATGTTAAAATATTTTAGGAAAAATACAATTCACAATAAAATCTGAATGAGTTTTTTTTTTTCCATTCTGTGGACAAGCTGATAGCTTTCTTCCTTTTTCACTTAATGCTTTGAAAAACAAATACTGCCAAATCTATTACAATTACTTTTTGTTTTAAAATATCATAGTCAAGTTCTTTAACCGATATATGTTTATAAGATTATTAACAAGAACACGTTAAAGTTATATATATAATCCTCAGAAGTATTTTTGCTCAATGTTTTTTTTCCTAATGCCTAGCTCTTATTACATGTTTCTGGATTTGTGAGTTTTTCCTTAATGACTAATGTCTTCCTTAGAAATGTCCTCTGATGTTTGTTAGTGCTTGTGTAATAATAAGGCTTTTGTTCTTACAGATTTAAATTATTTTCTGTCTTCATTACCCTTCCTTGCTGCGGTTGATTCTGGCATAATGGGGATATCATCAGACCAAGTTAGGCTTTTGCCACCACCCAAGGATGAGATGAAGTTTTGTTATAATGTTTCTAGCTGTCGTTCATCCTTCCCTGAGACAATGAACAAGTGGAATGCCTTTTACCAGGTTCCTTCTTTATACTCTTAGGAGATGGCAAGAGAATTTATTTTGTTGTATAACACTTTTTGTTTAGGATTTTTTGTGCATTGTATAATATTTTCCTTAGTATGAAAATACAAATTGTTATGCAAGATATAGTAATAATATTCATTATAGTGGGGCATTATGTGTCATTAACACCCACTGCCCCAAAACAACATCAACACAAAATCTATCCATTCTTCTCACTTCATATAAATTATACACTGATGGTCAGCATGCAGGATATTTTGCTGAATTATAAACAAGCTAGTCTGGTTAATAGAAACTTTAGCTCAACTGTGGGATCTTGGAAGAAATATAATTATCAAATTGGTTTTAGAACAATCAACACATTTTGGCTGAATTAATGAATAAACACATATGGGTAGAACAAAACAATTATGTGTTGCTTAAAATCAAATATTCAGTGATGCAACTAAAAAAATACATTGGTTAAACACAGACATGGACTAAAATCAACAAGGGAAAGATAGATGTATTAGTTGTTTAGATTATTAATTTATTACTTCAGATTTAATTAAACATTCTAACAAGATTTTTTTCTTCTTACTCTTAAGATGTTTTGGTAATTTTAACAATGTTAATAGAAAAAAATGACAAACAAAAAATAAAGACCTACTGACAAGTATAAAATATGGATTCTTTGAAGACACTTGAAGTTCATTTCTTCTAGATGCATGTGCTATTATTAAAAATAGTGAATATTTTTGTGTCCTCTATAGAGTGTTAGTCTTACACATATTAGTTCTTAGAAACAAAATTCTACTTTCATTTAAATATTGCTAAATTATATATCTGAACATGATTGAATTTCAGGGAGAGAAATTGTTACAGTTGCTCCAATATTAATAAGTTTGATTTCTTTAGTATATGCAGTCACCTTCTAGTAAATTTAATGACCTGCTGAAGTACTTATGGGCTGCACACATCTCAAGCTTGGATAATACTATCAAAAGTTTTGAAGACAGGTGAGATTGGATCTAAAGTCATCTCTACTTAATGTGCTAAATAGTATGTCTTACTTATACCTTTTTCTTCTAGAGTGCTTTTCAATCTTTGTATTAAATATAAATATAATCATTGGAGATTATAGTGATGAGGTGTAAATATTTTAGCATGATCGACCTTAAGTGTTTTATGAAGAGGGAACAAAAATCTGAGAAAAAAATTCTTGCATTAAATAACAAGTGAACAAGCAAGGTGCAACACATTTCTCTAATTGTACAAAACAAAATACAGTATAATAAATATGTGGATGACATTTATTTTGATCATAGATACTATTAAAAAAAACTTTAAACAAATTAAAATTTGAATTTAGGAGAATTCAAGCAAAGAATGATTCATGAATCAGGCATCACCCTAAACAAGTAGAGGTTCAGACAGCTCCACTCAGCAATGTGAGCAGTTAGCATTTATAGAAAGAAAAAGAAAGTGGCGTATAGAAACACCTTGATTGGTTACAGTTCAGCATTTGACTTATATGGATATGGTCTGACCAGTTGGCAGCCTATGATTGGCTGAAGCTTAGCTGCTGTGATTGGCTGACACTCAGCTATTTGTTACAAGACGTAGACTCTTAAGTTGGGTTGTAATTTGTTTCATACAGGCTCTCCAAAGTCCATTTACATGTTATCTCAAATGTATGATCTGCTGGCCTAACAAGGACTTATTCCTAATCTGATTCTGAACTGGTTCCATGTAACATCTATTAATTCAACAATTCAAGGACTGTTGGGGTCCTGTGGTTCAGTGTGACCATCCAATTTTAAGGACATGGGATAGGTTGAAACAAGGGGTAGGTGTATGACTAATTGAACTTAAAAAGTGAACAAAAAGCAGGGCTGATATGGATACATGGTGGCATTGGGAATGTCTTAAAAATCTGCTACAGATTATTACTAGTTGTAACTGTTTATCTCAGGTAGACCAGAGGAGGCCTTGGAAAATCTAACAGTCTGACAGATGTCCCCCTGCAGCAATACTCTGAAATAGTTTGACTATAGCATTGTCATGTCATCCTAGGCAATGCGACAAGAGAAGTAAGGGCAAAAGGCTGACTAATGTCACAATATTAAAAAGTGGCATTCTTGATAACCTAAGTGCTAGGAGTGTCTAAATAAAGGGAGGCAAGAAACTATTCCTATGTGACAGAAGATGTTTAGAATGCAAAGGATTCTAACAATAATACTAATAAAAGCAATAATAAAAAAATATGGATTATGCATCTGGTAGGGAACGAAATGTGGGGGCAGGTATCCCATCTTTCTGCGCAAAGCAGCGAGGATGGTAAAGATTCCTATGGTGCTCAAATAATGATTATAATCAGGAGGGCATATCATTTATCATTTTATTAAGAGGTAAAAGAAATTACTTATCCAGGATTTCTCTTGAAGAGATATTTAAGATATACTAAGGGCTCACTTGTCCACTCCTGAGAGCCCAAAGTTTTTTCCTACTTGGCTAGGAAACAGGTGGGGCTGGCTTCACTTGACTACGATGAATCCAGGGCTTGACTCCCACAGGTTTTACAGAGGAGTTGGTCATCAGCAAGACTCCACAGGGCCCCTTCCACTGGGGCCTTAGTTGGCCATCAGGATGTTGATTTCTCCAGGTCTTAAGCAGCACCCAATCACCAGTTCGAGTGTGATGTAGTGGGATGTCCACCAGAAACCACATGAGTAGCAGTTAGTTAGACCTATAGATTGTATATATTTAATGATACAAAATTCTTTAACAAGTAAGCCATTGGGGTCCATATTTTAGAGCCAGGACACAGGAAGGGTCTTCCACATAGAATTTCAAAAGGGCTTCACTTGGGCCCACTCCTAGGGCCACTCTAACTCTAGGTAGGGCAATAGGCAGTGTCTTGTCCCAGGTCAGATTAGTTTCTAGGCAGATTTTAGATAAGGTTTTCTTTGTAGTGTGATTCAGCTTTTCAGTTTTTTTCTGGTGGACTGTAGTATCCAGGCTGTTTGGAGATTCCAAGTTATACCAAGGGCTTGGGAGACATCCTGTGTGATCTAGGCCACAAAGGCAGCACCATTGTCACTCTGAATAGAACCCAGTACACTAAATTGAGGAAGAATTTCTTTTATTAAGGCCTTGATGGCTTGAGAAGCTCTTTCTGTCTTGTAGGGAAAGGGCTCAACCCAGCCCTAGAAGGTATCCACAAAAATGAGTAGACATTTGAAATTTTCTGCTACCCTTGGCATCACAGTGAAATCAATTTGCTATCCTCTGTCAGCCCTTCACCCTTGGCCTGAACTCCTTGTGTGGAGGCGGGAGGGCTATTATTAGAGTTGTTCTGAGTACAGAGACTTTTTAAAATAACTTTCTGAGTGGTTCTTTTCATATATGGACCAATGATATATTTTTGTATCCATTGTAGGGTGGCATCCCTTCCATTAGTGTGTGGAGTCCTGAATATGTTTAATAATATCATTTATAAGATAACTGGGTACCAGAATCACTCCCATCTCATTGTATTTCCACCCTTCCTGAGTCCTGTGGTGAGGATCAAACACTCAATTGAGTGTTCTTTTTAGGTCCTCCTCTGAGTACATGGGAGATTTAGGGCCAAGATCTATTTTAGGCATTAAGTGAATTAACAAAGTCTTGGGGACATTTTTTCTTGCTCTTTTCTTTGTGACCCGATCTGCTTGATGATTGCCTTTTGCCACCACACTGCCTGCTGATGTCCGAGGCAATGTACTATAGCTTCTTCCTCGGGGGCTAAAATGGCATCCAGCAAGGCTAGGATTTTTTTTAGCAGGTTTTATTTCTTTATTTCCAGAGGTTAGGAGTTCCCTTTCGCTCCAGATGGCCCCATGAGCATGAACAACAGAAAGAGTGTAACTGGAGTCCACGTAAATGGTCACTCGTGCTCCTTTACCTAGCTGGAGTGCCCCAATAAGGGCTACTGGTTTTGCCTTCTGTGTTGAGGTGCCAGGGGAAAGCACCTCAGCCTCCAGTGTTTATCGATGAGTCACCACTGCGAATCTGGCTCTCCACTGTCCCTGATCCATAAAACTGCTTCCATCAGTAAACATCTCTCAGTCTGGGCTGTCTAACGGTATGTCTGTCAGATCTGGCTGGCTAGAATAAACTTGTTCAATTATTTGTAAACAGTCACACGCAGGTTCACATGGCATTTGAGAAAGTAAGGTGGCAGGGTTTAAAGTAGAGACTGTTCTCAATGTTACATTTGGATTGTGTAGAAGGGTGGCCTATTATCTGCCAAGCCTCCCAGAGGTCAGCCAGTATCCTCCTTTTTGTTCCAGCAAGGGAAGCACACAATGAGGTGTGTGTGCAGGTGGTGTGGGCTGGCCTAATGTAAACTTTTCTGCTTCCTGAAGCAGGTCACAAGTGGTGGCAAAAGCTCTAAGGCAAAAAGGCCATCCTTTTGTAACAACATCCGATTGTTTTGAAAACTAAGCTACAGATCTCTGAATATTTCCCAAACCCTGAATTAACACTTCCAGACTTATTCTTTGTCTCTCATGTACAAAAAGATTGAAAGGATTTCTTATATCTGGGAGCCCCAATGCTGGAACAATTAACAGTTTTTCCCTGATATTTACAAAGGCCTTTTGACAGTCCCCAGACCATTCTTAAGTTTCCTTATCTTCTGCCTTTAAGGTATCATATAGGGCTTAGCAATAGCCCAATGTTAGGAATCCATGTACAGCAGAATCCAGCCATGCCTAAGAAGACTCCCATCTGTTGCCAAGTAGCCTCCCTCTGATCAGGGAGCAGGTTCCTCTGTCCTTGGGGAAGCTTGTACCCTAACTATTTAACTGAAGGCTGTGAAACTTGAGCCTTTTTTTTTTTTTTTTGGATACCTTGTACCCACATTCAGCCAGAAAGTTTAGACTTAACATAGTGTTCTGATCAGGTGTATCTTTGTAATGCTAGCAGCTAATATGTCATTGACATATTGCAGTAAAGTCCAATCGGAGGTCTCAGAGGTCTTTAGCAAGGATTTCCCTGAAGATAATTGAGGAGTTTTTGAAACCTTGGGGAAGAACTGTCCAACAGTATTGTTGCTTTGCTTTTGTATCTGGGTCCCTGGGTTCTCCCATTCAAAAGCAGACAGTTCTTGTGATTCTGGGCTCAGAAAGATGCAGAAGAAAACATCTTTTAAAACTAAGACTGTGAACCAGCGAAGTTCACCAGAGTTGTGAGTAGCATTTAAGGATTCGGGACCACCAGGTGAATATCTTCTTCAATTTGGTTAATGGCTCTCAGGTCTTAAACAAATCTATATTTTTTAGTCCCAGGCTTCGGGACTGGCAGGATGGGTGTATTATATGGGGACTGGCAAGGTCTAAAAACCGGACAGCAGAGGCTGGATTCCCTGTCGTGCCTCTCCCCTCAAGGGGTATTGCTTTAAATGTGGTGGCGCCATTCCTGCCTGTACCTTGACTTGCACTGGGATGGTGGTTTTAACCCTTCCTGGTCTCCCACCTGCCCATGCCTCTGGACTCACCTCTCGAAGTGTCTCTTTAGGAATGGGAGCAGGTTCAGAGGCTTCTGGTTGCAGCAGGGCAGGCTGCGGGGCACAGGGCTGTTCTGGAGGCACCCTGATAGTCAGTCAGCTTCTTTAGTTTGAGCTCAAACTTGGTTTGGGTTCAAAATTATGTACAAGTAGATCTTCTGCAGCTGCTGTAGCTATAAAGACATGGCAACTGTTTGCTTTTTGTAAGGAGTTTCCCCACTGGGGGTACTCCAACTCTAAGTTACCTTTGATAAGCTTCACCATTTCTCTAGAAAAGCATGGAATCTGGGTCCATAGTTCTTATACATGAAATTGGTTGGAGTTCCAGTTGGAGGAGCTCTAGACTCCTTGAATCCAGATGAACCCATGATATTTCTTCATATATTTGTTTTGGTAGGGCACAGCCTCCAGTAGATTCTGAATAGGTATATGATAGGTAAAATTGTTTGAGACTTTGCATATGTGAATATATTTTTTTCTACCACTATTTTCAACTGAACCTTTAGGTGAATATGGGAATCTAGGCTGGTGATTTTTGGAATTTTCAAGTAATTTCTTCATTAATTTTTAGCTTCACTTTTACGCATGAGGAGTCTGAAATCAGTCTGATTCCTGATCCTTTGTAAACATGTGTAACTTATTTCTCATAGTCTTTTTTCTGTTTGTTATTTTGTTTCGTGTCTCTTATCCGTGTTAGAGGCTTTCCTCAGGTATCGGGTAATACCTAGACGTCTGTTCATATCATATAAAGAGGATCACTCAGGAGCTCTGAAGTGCTTGAGTGGAATTTCTCTAAGAACACACCTCTAGAGTAATCTTGCTGGGTTGTTTAGGTAATCTTTTAACTATTGACACTATGGTGCCAATAACTTGTAAGTCTTTTCTCTTGAGCTTACCTAGTTTTCCAGAAGAGACACTTTATCTGCTTCAGAAGTGAAGGGCTGGCTGCTGGTATTATTAATGTCAAGAGAGAGAAGGAAGGAAAGAAAGGAGGGTGGCTTAATACACCATATTCACTTATATCCCTTGTTTTAAATGTGGGGTCCCTACCATCAACCATGATTAGTTTACACAGTGTAGGTACCCTCTGCTCCACCCTTTCCAATGTGAGGAGTGGCCGTTACACACTATTTGAAGTCTGGGAGGGAATTTTTGTGTATAACTGCTCCTTTCACAGACTTTTAATCATCCTGATTTTAGCAATCTCCCTTTACCCAGAGGGCAACACTCAGTTTTAAATTGAGGAGAATTCTACAAATTATATTAGCATTATTTCTCTATTTTCCTTTCTGGTTGCTTAGAATTTAGTTTTCTTGATTCTATTACATCTTGTCAACTAGTTATTTTGAATTTTCAGCTTGCAAAATTTTGTTGTTTTCTTCCTGTTCTTTTAGATATGATTATTATTCTAAACCAGAAGCACGTTTTGAAAGAAAATGGTTTGTGGCTGTGGGATATATAGGTGCATCACTCTTTCCTACCACCTTGACCACAACATACAACTTCCAGAAGGGCCTGCCGCCACGAGTCCTTGTTAATACTGACGTTGTCCCTTTCATCAGTGACTTCACTCTTTTTCAAAATACAGTCCTGTTTATTCTAAATATGCTTGGCAATGCAGATTAACTTACAGGTAAGAATCTTAAAAGAATACTTTAAAAAATCAATATTGGTTTGAACAGAGAGAGGAAGAAATAACAATAAATCAGAGATATAGACATCACAACACTCCAAAAAGAAAGTTATGATTTCTTGTGGACTTCCATTCCATTCCTTTAGCAATGATCACTCTTGATATATGGCAGAACCATTTAATGAGCATACATTTTGTTCCTTCCACTAATGGCCTGTCCTTTCATCTGGAGTCCATATTGAACCTTGAAGTTAGCAAACTAACTGAAGCACAGTTTTTGTTCTACGCACCCACATATAATGCTTATTTTGCTTATCAGATCTTTTTAAAAGAAATTTCCACTCTGCTTTTAAATTTAAAGAAAATAAATTCCAAAAGAAAACCTGCCACGATTAATGAAATTTCTAGCAATTTGACTTATCTGAGTTCCCTCAGTCCAATACTATTAGTCATAAAAGAAGACTTTTGCTCCAGCCCTTCAAATGCCAGATCTTCTAGCAGAGTGAAAAATAAGATTCTATAATTACAAGTTTGAAAATTACCATGTCATCCCCATTTTCCATATATGCATTGAAGCATTGAACCAAACTTAAAACATAATTATACTTATTAGTGTTTTACAAAGCACTGGATCTGAAAGATATAAATGAAGCAAATTAAACATAAATAAATTAAATATATGTTTTTAAAAAATTAGTGTAACCAAAACATTCAAACATTTTAGGGACTTCATGCAATTGAAGTTGTTCATACTCTAGTAAATGCTCTAGCACAGCATTGTCAGTCAGTAGGCAGCTTCCCTTCACACAATGAGTAGACCAAGTCTCTTTCACCCTGAAAATTTTCTTGGAGATTTTTCCCACACAATGAGTTGCCCCAACTGATTCTGTTTAACAGATGTATAATGTTTCATTTCATTAATTTACCATAATTAAGAATACTAGTAATGTTATTGCCAATCATTTAAAAATGGCATTCCCTGTATACTTTTCTTGCATAATTTATGATTTTACCACTAAATTCGTAGAAAGGACATGAAATAAAATTGGTAGGTCAGATATTGTCAGATGGTATTGATAACAATGCAACTAATGGCATGCCATGTTTACTTTTCTTAGTATAATTTATGATTTTGCCACTAAATTAGTATAAAGGAAGTAGAATAGATGAGTCATATATTGCCAAGTGTTACTCAAAAAATTTGCAGGAGTTTACTATAGTAATTTTATATCTTTTACAGGTTAACTTTGTACAGAAAAATTTCGTGAAGATAGAAGTTACAGGGAAGCTAATTCTAGAGGTTTTTGCACAATTGCAAAGGTTTTTGAAATAGTTCTTGAAATGCTTAATTCAAAACTTCTGGAAATGATTAATGAATTAAAAATGAACAACTCTACCTTGACAACCAGTAATTTAAAAAAATTAATATGATCATAATCATGTAGTTTTATTATTTCTGATGTTTTTAACTTTTGTTTGTTAAGATTTTGTTTATGCAGTCCTAATTTAAAATTCAAATTAATATGGTGATTATTTTGCTCAGTTAATAATTCTTGGTTTTTGAATTCATTAATGTTTAAAATGTTTAGGATCAAAGGAGATTGTCTTAAGCTACCAAAAAATCACAGAGAAATTAGGAAACAAATATTACACTGGTATGGCTTTTTCGTTGTTATCCTGTCTAATCTAGTTTTATTACATTTACAATAATATATCTTACTGATTTATAATCAAATATAGATTATTTTAAATAAAAGTTTAAATTTTTAAAATTTGTAAAGCTGAACTGGCAAATAGAACACATTAACTGATTTGTCATTTTTTATGTGTTTTTACTGAACCCAAGTTTACACAATAACCCAAAGTTACATGATAACCCAAGTTTACATGATAACCCAAGTTTACATGATAGAGTGCTTCTCCTTTGCCCCACACTTGATAATGAGTGCCTCAGGGTCAAGTTTGTCAGAGTTGCTCTCTTTATTATAGGAGAAAGAATGCACTGGCCAGGAGGTGGTGATTTACAGAGCTGATGTGAAACTTCCATATGAATATTTTCCCAGGGCCTCATCCACAGACTAAATCTACCCACTAACTGTTGGGAAATGAAATTGGATAAATTGGTTAGAATTGCATGGGTATTGGAGTAGGAAAGATGTATTTTAAGTCTCAGCCCTGTTGTTTGCCAGTTGAATGAGCTGGGGCAATTTTTCTGGTGTCCTCTGTGCTTCAGTTTATTTATTGTTAAAATGAAGATTATCAAACCTACTTTGCAATATTATTTTGAGGAGTCAATAAAAATTTAGATATAAAGTATCTAGTATAATACTTTCCCCAACATATAGTAGGCATCCACAAAAGGCAGGAATTGTCACAACAATTGCGCTTGAATGTGGATGGATGTTCTATTGCTGGGACAGGAAAAGCATCTGTGATGAGCCAGGACCATAAATAAATTTTCATTGACTCCACGAACATACAGAATATTTCCTGGTACCTGTAGAAAACAGAGGCGGTGTAATAAATAAATACCCTCCCAAATCTCCTTCCCAAACCATGTGAAATAACTATGCATCTATGAAATGTCTATACGCAACTAAACTCTCATTGTTACTTGAAGATAGACAATGCAGAAACAACAAAATAACTTGGATTAAAAAGAAAAATAAACAAATATCAGTGCCTGAGTCCCATTGGCTTCTACTTCATCCCAGCAAGCAAAGGTAGACTGAGAAAAACTTCAGGTGAACAAAAGAGCCTGAGTGTGGAATGGAGTGACCACTGGAAAGATTAAATCCAAACCTATTCTGAAGATACTAAAAAGCAATGGGCAGATAGAGCACTTCAGACACAACTGCAGGGGGCAGATTTTAAGGTAGGAGCATCTTAAAGGGCCAGGCCTGTGACTTAATTATTTTTTATTTTTTTCCATCTCAAAGCTTCCTTAATTTGACTAACAGTAGAAACTACTTTTTCCCATTTAGTTTTTATTTGTATGTATTCATGAGATACAAAGTGCAATTTTGTTACATCAATATATTGCATTGTGGTGAAGTCAGGGCCTTAAGTGTATACATCATTGAAGCAACACACATTGCATCAGCCAAGCGGCCTCCCATCATCCACCCCCCA
>RJWJ010033799.1:0-17660 GCA_004363605.1 Indri indri | reverse complement strand
TTTTAGAACTGCTTCAGTCTAAGATGCAAAAACAATTACCTTTCTCAATCTCATAAGTCCCAAAGTACTGACTGTTTAGTGTAGCACTTAGGAATACACACTTTGGAGCCAGATTGCTTAGTTCAAACCAGGTTCCTCATTTACTAGCTGTGCAATTGGCAAGTTACTTAACCTATCTGGCCCTTGTCTGTAAAATGGGACTAAAACCAGTAGGTACTTCATTGTATGGTTTGAGGATTAAGTTGCTTAAGATATATAAAGCACTAAAACGATACCTGGCACATAGCAAACTCCATTTATGTGCAGTTAGTATTAACTTGCTAATGTAAGATTGCTAGGCTCTGTCAACTTGCATTGCAGGATGCAATCTGCAACCAGACTGATTAGCTCACACCTCAGGGTACTTCCTCTGTAGACTCTGCTAAAACAACAAGAAGTGACCAACATGAGACAACGTCCTGGATCCTTTCTACAATTTCCCCCAATTCTATGATCAGAGCATGGGGTCTGCTCTCCAAGATACCATAGTAATAGTTTCATCATATGTTTTGCCACAGTATAACGAATGTTTTTAGTTTTTTGGCTTCTATTACCTGAGTTCTCAGCACCCATATTTTAGGTTTTGTCGTGGCCAATACCCATTTCTAGGCATTAAATTCTTTGTTGATTAGGGTTAATATTTATCTGTTCATAAGAGAGAGCCTAAATACCTAAAGTGCAAGCATGGTGAACCTTCGTTTCTTTTTGCACGAACATCTGTATCAAGGTAGTTCAGGATGACGTGGCGATTCTATAGTCAGATCTGGAACACAGGTTGCCTCCAGTTTTCCACATTGTCATCACTAGAGTTGTCACTAGGAGGCTTCCTTATTCTCACAGTTCACAGTGAATATCCAGCCATCACACCCCGTCCCAGCAGCAGAAAGGAGAAAGGGGGAGAAGGATATGTTCCAGAAGTTGAACACACATATTTGGAACTTGTCACAGAGCCACACCCAGCAAGGGGATTTGGGAAATGTGATCTTCATCTGGTGGCAATATACCAGACCAAAACTCATGCTTTCTGGTGTCATGAGAGAGAACAAGAATAGGCCTTCTGGAGACAATGAGAAGCTTGGCCACAGTCACTGAAAACAGCTGTTTCTCTATTTAACACCATGTCTGTGAAAAATAATGTATTGCATGTAACCTGTTCAATCTCTGTTTCTTTCCCTGCCACATGAAAATGTAAAGCCAGTGGGTGCATATGTGTTCAATTAAAAAAATAAAACCTAATAGCTTATATGAAATGACAATTCTGTCCTGGACTAGTTTATAATTTTCCCTTAAAGATGTAATTGCATTTCCTAAAATTGGAATTAACTTTTATTTGTAGTTTTTGAGAATACAGACCAAAATATTTGTACAGGTGTAACATACAGTTGCTATAAGCTCATTTTATCAATAAAACACCTATTTAACCTATTAAAATATCTATTTTAACCTTTCCATGCTTCCTCAACTTGCTTATAGCAAAGTTTTATTTTTAGAAGCTTTAATGACCAAAATACTTGAGCTGAAATGAGACAGGATTTTCTATTATATTTAAACATATATAAGAAATGTGAAAGACTAAATAACTTCCATTTAAAAAAATATTTATTTTTCACTTCTCTTCATGAAGCAAAGAGGGACTCGAATAAGCAAAAACACAATTTTGGGAGCTTTATAACTTCTACGAAACTTCAAACTTAAAAAAAATTACCGATGAGCTGAAGAAGAATAAGCAATATGTAAATGGTTTGTTTGATTTGCTTTGTTTCTTCATTAAACAACGTTGCTGTATCTGTGCCTAAGGGTTTTTTTTTTTTCTTTTGGTTGGTTGGTTTTGTTTGGTTTTGTTTTGGGTGATGTTCAGCATTTTGTGTCCTGATAGGAATTTTAATGAATGTAAAACAAAAGCAATAGTACCAAGCTGAGCCCAGTGGATGAATCAGGTAGGCGTGTGTATTCACAGCACTGATTACTGGCAATTTTCCTGTGCCACTGTGGCCCAAATGCCATTCAATCAGACATGTCGCCAGAGGGGCATATTTTTAAAAGATCCTGGACACTTTTAAATATATATATTTCACGGATTCAATTAAAGCAAAGTTTAGAAGATCACTAAGCAAGTCTGAGGACAAATATTCCGCACAGGTCTGTTTCAGACGCAAGGGAAGCAGAAACAGGAACCATCCGGAGAAAGCATCTGCTCTGGACAGTAACTCTTAGACATGTCACTGGAGATAAAGTGCTTCCCCGTAGCCATGAGGAATTAACTATTTCCTTTTGCAGTCAGCCAGTCCATAAATAGAGCAACAGCTAATTTATTTTTCCCTTTCTCCTTTAGAATACTAACATGGGCAACAGGTATTCAGTTTATTAATGCAACACATTTCACAACATAAAAAGGAATTTCTATAAGTTCTTGCAGGTCAGAATTTGAAATAATTACTACTTAATTATGTCTTTACGTGCTTGTTCTTAACCGTGTCTAGAAAGGATTCAAGCTAACTTACTGGAACTTTTGGTTTAACTCACTGGAACTTTTGGTTTAACTCACAACCTTATCCCATCTACAGGTGAGTTAGTTACCTGAGTAACTCTTTCAAGGTCTCTATTTTGCAAGATCTAAAACTGGGATGGAAACTCCTCAGCCTCTACTTTAAAACTTTTCAAAGGCTCCTCATCCTCCATGGTCAAATCCTTTAATGTGTTGTACATACTTTTTGTGCCTTCACCTCTTCCTGTCACCAAAGTTTCATGTTTGTCATGGCAGCATATGACTCAGCCAGAAACAATTTAATTAAATAAAGCATTTTCAAAATCATTTTAATGGAAAGAAACCAGGTCCATGTGGAAATGAGGTTTCAATGATGACCAAATGGGATTTTTAAAGTATTGGCAATTGTGCAATATTTTGCTAATCTTTATGTGCCTTTAAGTATTTTTGTCCATTTTTAGAACCATTTTAATTTATAAATTATTTTCAGTTTGTTTTGTGCTGCTGTATAGCAAAAACTTGGAATAACATAAATGTTCACCAAATGGTGGTTTGCACAAATTAATTATAGTGGATTATAATGAAGCACACATGGAATTCTCATTTTACCAAAGAAAAAAATTCAATAACATGTAAGAATATATAGAAATTATATAAAGGGATATGAAAAATATTTAGCAAGTTATCAATAGCAATTATCTTTGAATAGGTTGGATTATGGTATTCTTTGTATTTGCTCTATGGTTTTGGTTTTCTTTTTCTGCATTAATAATTTCACTGCCTTTTTTAATAATGAAAAAGTACTAGAAGAAGGTAATGATGAAAGTAGCAACATTTTAATGAGTGAGAGCTCAGTGTTTGTGGGACGCTGTGGCAAATTTCAGTTTTAATTATATATTTTAATCCTCAATATTTCTGTGAAGCAAATATTATGAATGGCATTTTATAAACGCAAACATGGAAACTTACAGATGCTAAGTAACTTTCAAGGCCACATTGGAATTTGAACACAGACTGGCCAGGCTCCTAAGTCATTACACTCCCTGCTGCTGATAGATACTTAAGTTGTGCTTCCAACTATTACAAACAGCACAAGGAAGAAATAAATGGCTGAACAATTAATTGAAATTTACAAAAAGCAAAATAAAAATTAAAAGTCCATTTAACAAACCAATAATGCTTAAAGTCACATGAGAGACTATTTCACACTGCACTAAAACGAACAAGTTTTGAGTGAAAAAAAAAATGACTGGAGACACTCTTATTTTGAACAACAAAAAATTTTAAACAAATTGTCACACTGATCAGCTTTTTAAACGTTTTGTAATCACATTGCTTTAGAAACAAATTACCTAGTGTCCTCTGGCTCCCCTAGGCTCACTCTTAGCACCCTGGCCACTTTGAACAACTTAATATGTTCCACGCACAGCAAACAATGGCTTGAACCTTAATGCTCATGCTCTGGAATACTCTTCCCACTACTTAGTAGCTCTTATTAATTCTTCAAGATTCTGACTTCTCTCTCCCAACAGCCTTCCATTTCCGCCCTGAAGATGACTTAAGCTTGATTTTACTATTTTCCCATATACAAAATACTTAGCAACCAATAAGCAGAGGCTCAATCAGAACAGGTCCAGCCATGCAGCGGCACCAGTGCACACCTGCTAAGTATCTACTCTATTGCCAGGAAAACAACGTTGTGCTGATCTCTCCAATAGGTACCTCAGCTTCTTGAGGACAGGGGCTATCAGATACTTAATTTTATTGTAACACTTATTGGCCATGCAGGAGCTGAAGTAAGACAGTATATGGAGCAATGCTCAGATGTATGTACCTCTTTCTTCATTCTAGAATGCTCAGGAAACTCCATCCCCATCACAGATACAAGATGATACACAAAAGCAGTGATGCAGCTACACGCCTGATTTTCCTGGGGCTCCAAATCTCCACAGGAAAGAGTACGGGACCTGTGTGCCGTTAGTGTTTGATGTATGCAGACACCGCCGATAAAGGTGGTGAGGGTGGGGAGCAGAAGCCAGACTTCACGAAGAGACCTTGGGCCCTTACAGGGAAAATCACCAGAGGACATCACGTCTGGCAGGCAGGGCCCACGTGGACAAAAAGGGAGCAATAGTTTCAGGTATTGGTGAGATGGAGTATGAGCAATTGCCTACTCAGTATTCTCCACACCTGTCTGGAATATTTGTGCCTCAGATAGAAGAATAAAATAAATAAAGAAAGAATAAAATAAAAAATAAAATTAGCATGTCACCAGAGGCCCACACATTTCTCTGTGGGATCCACCGCCTCCCTTCAAAAAGGTATTGATGTGGGAAAGGTAGAGCCAGCCTCCTGTCTAGGGAGCAAGAGTCACTCACATAGAAAGTCAGACACGTGAGGGCTCTAGGACTCCAGGAGAGTGTGGGGATCCCATTTCCCAGAAGTCATGGAAGACAAGACATCTCCATTATTGGGATGCTGCATTTTACTTCTATGGCTGCCATAAAAAAATTACCACAAGTTTGGTGGCTTAAAACAGCACAAATTTACTATTTTACAATTCCGTAGGTCTTAAGTCTGACATGAGTTCCACTGAATTAAAATGAAAATGCTAGCAGGCCTGTGCTCCTGCTGGAGGAGCTGGTGGAGTGTCTGTTTCGCTGATCTTTCCCACTTCTAGAGGCCACCCGCATTCCTTGGACTGTGGCCCCTTCTAAAGGCAGCCCATGGTGGGTCAAGTCCTTCCTACATCGCTCCACTCCGATGTCCTCTTTTGCCTTCCTCTTCTGTCTTCCTCTTCCATTTAAGGACCCTTATGATTATGTTTAGGCCCACCTAATCTAGAATACTCTCCCTGACATAAAATCAGCTAATTAGCAAACTTAATTCAATCTGCAACCTGAATTCCTCTTTTCCATGCAACATAACATAGTCACAGGTTCTGGGGATTAGATGGTGGACATCTTTTGGGGGCCATTATTCTGTCTACCACAGATGACTTAGTAGAGAACAGTATATCTAAAAAGCAAGAGCAGTAATAGTGTGGAGAGAAGAATGACTGTGTGGATGAGGCTGGCTACGGCAGAGAGAGACCTCAGAGCACCATCAGCAATGAACGGGTGGTGAGAGCAGGAGGCAGAAAAGAGTTGCTATGGAGCGGTGGGCAGATTGCATGTGGTATCTGAGCAGCTCATATATAACCCCACCCCACACTGAACAAGATTCCTAGAGCTAAGAAAGAGCTGGCACCTGTTTCTTAGTATTTAGCAATTAATCCCATGGATCTATGGACAAATCAGAAATTAATCTTACCAAGAACATAAATATTGGTATCTTCTGGGCTACTTTTTAGTTGCACATATAGAAGCCAGTAGGTTCTCTATTATTCAAGAAAGTAGGAGTTTGGAAAATCAACATGTAGAATTACTAAAATGACAGCAAATTTGTTCTTACTGGCTGATAAATCATAGAGATTACTCTTAAATAAATATCTCTAGGGTAGAATAACATATGGTTTAAAGCAACTTCTCAGTAACAACATGTTAAATTAACAAATGAATGAATGATATAATCTCAGGTGGCATTTGGCAGAGTAGACAGATTGATTCTACATGTGTTTTTAAAAAAATTACAAATTATATTTCTATAAAGACCGAAGTATATTTCTTCCATTTGTTTAACCTTCTGTGGCACACTCATTCCTTTAAAATCTATTTTAAGAATTGCATTTCAAATGCCTTTATGAATACATACTGACTGGCTGAAGTGTTTTTAATTTTCTTTTAATTCAGTGTTTGTATTAATTACTTGATCTATAAAACCAATTGGAAAAGATTTGTTATAAAACACACAAAAATTAAAATAATGACTGATTCTATGGCTTCATGTAAATATATAAATTCCACATGACTGTGGATATTAAATAAAAGATGAACTGTATGATCATTACAATACATCTACCATGTGATGTTAAAGCTGAAAGCAGTTTCTCAAAAAAAATTCTATTAATTGAACATTAAAGGTTGGATTATAAACCTGGGTGAAAGACGTTTTCTGTGTGTGGATGACAAGGAGAGACAATTCATTTCACTCTAGAGACTGAAATGTCTAATGACCTTTAGTGCTGCACTATTTTTCCTTCTAATTCAGTCCTTGCTCCTGCATCTCTTCACTGCTAATCTCTGTCTAGCTGAGTTGGTGGAGCCACTAGAACAGGACAGTGAGGTGAATAGCTAAATACAGACATACCTCAGAGATAGTGCAGGTTCGGTTCCAGACCACCACAATAAAGTGAATATTGCAATAAAGTGAGTCACACAAGTGTTTTGGTTTCCCATTGAATATAAAAATTGTATTTATACTGCACTGTGTCCTATTAAGTGTGCAATAGCATGATGTCTAAAAAATATATGTACCTTAAAAATACTTTATTGCTCAAAAATGCTAATGATCATCTGCGCCTTCAGCAAGTTGTAATCTTTTTGCTGGTGGAGGGTTTTGCCCTGATATTGATGGCTGCTGACTAATCAGGATGGTGGTTGCTGAAGGTCGAGGTGGCTATGGCAATTTCTTAAAATAAGACAACAATGAAGTTGGCGGCATCAATTGACTCCTCTTTTAATTAAAGATTTCTCTGTAACATGTGACACTGTTTGATGGTATTTTACCCACAACAGAACTTTTAAAATTGAAGTCAATCCTCTCACACCCTGACACTGCTTGACCAACTACAAAATATTCTAAATCCTTTGTTGTCATTTCAACAATGTTCACAGCATCTTCTCCAGGCTACTTCTGATTCTACCTCAAAAAATCACTTTCCTTCCTCATCCTCGTCTCATGAAGCAATTCCTCATCCATTCAAGTTTGATCATGAGATTGTAGCAATGCAGTCACATCTCCAGGCTCCACTTCTAATCCTAGTTCTTTTGCTATTTCCACCACATCTGTAGTTTCTTCCTCCGCTGAAGTATTGAACCCCTCCAAGTCATCCATGAGGGTTGGAATTAACTTCTTTCAAATTCCTGTTAATGTTGATATTTTGACCTCTTCCCATGAATCATGAATGTCCCTAATGGCATCTAGAATGATGAATCTTTTCCAGAAGGTTTTCAATTTACCTTGTCCAGATCCACCAGAGGAATCTTTATCTCTGGCAACTATAGTCTTACGAAATGTATTTCTTAAATAATAAGACTTGAACTTGAAATGACTCCTTGATCCATGGGGTACAGAATGGATGTTGTGTTAGCAGGCATGAAAACAACATTAACTTTCTTGTATATCTCCATCAGAGTTCTTGGGTGGCTAGGTGCATTTTCAATGAGCAGCAATATTTTGAAAGGAATCTTTTTTTCTGAACAGCAGGTCTCAATAATGGGCTTAAAATATTCAGTAAATCATGCTGTAAACAATTGTGCTGTCATCCAGGCTTTGTCCATTTCTAGAGCACAGACAGAGTAGAGGTAGCTTAATTATTAAGGGCCCTAGGATTTTCAGAATGGTAAAGGAACATCGGCTTCACCTTCAAATTATTAGCTGCATTAACCCCTAACAAGAAAGTCAACCTGTTCTTTGAAGCTTTGAAGCCAGGCATTGACTTTTCCTCTCTAGCTATGAAAGTCTTAGATGGCATCTTCTTTCAATAGAGGCTGTTTCATCTACATTGAAAATCTGTTGTTTAGTGCAACCACCTTCATCAATGATCTTAGCTAGATCTTCTGGATAACTTGCTGCAGCTTTTCCATCAGCACTTGCTGCTTCACCTTGTACTGTTATGTTATGGAGATGGCTTTTTTCCTTAAACTTCATGAACCAACCTCTTAACTTCAGACTTTTCTTCTGCAGCTTCCTTACCACTCCGAGCCTTCATAGAATTGAAGAAAATTAGGGCCTTGCTCTGGATTAGACTTTGGCTTAAGGGAATGTTGTTACTGGTTTGATCTTCTATTTAGACCACTCAAACTATCTCCATATCAGCAATAAGCTATTTCACTTTCTTATCATTGATGTGTTAACTGGAGTAGCACTTTTAATTTCCTTCAAGAACTTTTCCTTTGTCTTCACAACTAGGCTAACAGTTTGGCACAAGGGGCCTAGCTCTCAGTGTATCTCAGCTTTCCACATGCCTCCCTCACTAAGCTTAATCATTTCTAGCACTTGAAAGTGAGAAACATGTGACTTTTCCTTTCTCTTGAACACTTAGAAGGCATTGTAGGGTTAATAATTGGCCTAATTTCAATATTCTTGCATCTCAGAGAATAGGGATACCCAAGGAGAGGGAGCGAGATGGGGAAATGGCAAACTGTTGGGGCAGTCAGAATACATACAACATTTACTGAGTAAGTTTACCATCTTATATTGGCGTGATTCATGGTGCCCAAAATGATTACAACAGTGACATCGAAGATCACTGATCACGGATCACCATAACAGATACGATAATAATAATAATGATAATAATAAAGTTTGAACCATTTCAAGAATTACAAAAATGTGACACAGAGGAAGAGAGCACATGCTGTTGGAAAAATGGCACTGATAGCATTGCTGGATGCAGAGTTGCCACAAATCTTCAATTTATAAAAAACTCAATGTCTGTGAAATGCAATAAAATGAAGCACAATGAAACAACGTATGCCTGTACTGCTATTCTATTTTGAGACAGATAAGTGTTCACTTGTTCTGTGGTATTGTACATGGATTAACATAATAGACAGCAACATCTGTAAACAGACATGCATAGGATTCAATTCACGGATCCAAATGGTATTTTTATAGTAATACTTTTCTTGGCTGATATAGAATATTTATTTCTTTTCTTTTCCCATCACATGCTTAGAGTTTAAGGAATAAAACTCCTGATTTAGGTTCCTTTAAACAAAACAAAATACATCGATGCTACAACTCATAGTTACAAAGTTAAATGTCTGACTTCTAATTATCAAAAGTGAACAGTACTTAAAATAATTTGTGGCCTTAAGAATTTTGAATATTGCTTTTATTCGTACTTTGCCTGCTATGTTTATGTTAATAAAACCTATTTATTTGTTGAATACATTTGTTTGGGGCCCACTTGCAGTAGAATTTAGTAATATAAAGAAGTCACAGCTCCTGCCCTCTGCTATATGTCAGGAGGTGGAGGTAACGAGTCGTGGTCCTTATAGAAAGGCAGGGCAGGCAGGCGGGTGGAGATGGCGCAGCAGGTGCGATGGGGGTTCACACACATGCGCACCTGGCCATAAACATCTGAGTCACGAGGCAGGCCCAGCTGTATGCCACTGGTGGTATCACAGAGGCCGCAGAGGGAGTCGTGGGAGGCAGACAGGAGCGAGAGAGATGGGGTCAGTGATGCCTCAGCAGCGATATCACCCTATCAAGAGCATGGGTTTTAGACTCAAGCAGACCCCGGTTGTTTGAAATGTCTGCCAAGCCACGTTCTCTCTCTAAGCTTCAGTGTCCTTTCCTTTTTTCAAAAGGGACATTGATAGGAATTCGTCTTAGATTTATTGCAAGGAAAAATGATAATAATGCATGCACAGTGCTAAGCACAGTGCCTGGCACTAAGTCTTTAGAGACAATTGACTGCCTTTTAAAAACAATTCTAATTTAGGAAGAGGACAAGGAGGAGGAGGAAGAGGAAGAAGAAGAAGAGAGAGGAGGACGTGAAGGAAGGGGAGCGGAGGACAGAGAAGGAGGAATGGGAGAAGATCCAGGCAGGCTGTTGGCTGTCATCCAGGAGATGTGCCCCTGAATAGCTCAGCGTTCCTGAACAAAGCTCAGGACATTAGCAAAGAGTGAAGCAGGGAGGAAAGAGAGTGTGCCAAGCCTCATACAGAGACTTGAGTTGATACAAGGAGGGAAACCAAGGACACCGAATCCATTTAAAGCTCTAAAATAAATCATGCTGCAAAATGACTGGGAAACCTCCAACACACCCTGCTTTTCCAAGCCCGAAGCAAAAGTCAGGTGCTCATCACAGGGAATTCAGAAAATAACTTGTGATCCCAGGGTACTTCCTGGGGCACCATACACTTCATCCAGGAGAGGGTCAATGTGGAGGGTGGTGGATGTTTAAATATTTTGTCTATATTGTCCCCATTTTGGTCTGGGAATCTGAGTGAGACCCACTTTGCAAAGAGGCAAATCACTGAGAAAAGAGAAGTCACAGTCCTGGAAAAAATGAGATGGCACCTGGAAGAGGTCCAGGGGAATGTGGAAAAGATAAACATGTAAATAAAAACTATATACAGTGGTGCAAGGTATAAGAGAAGCATATACCAAGCATATGGAAGGCCTAGAGAGAAGCATAAGTGTTTCCTGGGTGGAGACAGGAGATACTTGGAAGAGTATCAAACTCTGGAGCTAGACTTTGAAGGATAAGTTCACCAGGAGCAGAGTAGAGGGAAGAGCCATTCTAAGTCTGTTTTGTGAAGGGTCCTTATAAGCTACGTGTATTGATAAATCAGTTTTTAAAAGTATATTGTTTAGTGTGCAATGAGTCACAATAATTATATGACCTTGTATATAATTTACTTGTATACAGGTATATCAATTTACTGTTTATAGAGTATTTCCATGTCTTATTTAATTCTTTTAACATGACAGGAAGATAGGTCTTGTCATCCCTGATTTTGCAAATGAGTGCACAGTCTCAGAGGATGTTAAGTTGCATGCCCAGAGTTGCTGCGCTTTGACTGAAACCAGCTGCCTCAGTATTCATTCATATTCAGCAAACACGTACTGAGTTTCTACTCTACTGCCAGGCGCTTTGCTAGATGCTGGGAATACAAAGACAATGCTCAAATGAATTCACAGAAAGGAGGGGGAAACAAATATATGAACAGAATTAAAATACAATGAAGTAAAAACTATTATAAGGATGTGTGTGTGATTGTTACTCGGAATATGCACAGAGGAGCATAGGAAGAGCTTCCCAGAACAGGCAGCACCTGAACTACATCTAGAAGGATGAGTAGGTGTTTAGGGGTTGGAGGAGAGAAAGGCTGTTCCAGGCATGGAAACTGCATGTGCAAAGCCAGGGAAACATGAGAGAGCATTATGTGACACCAAACTGTGAAAAGTTCAGGGAGGATAGTCTTGGATTGCAGACGAAAGACATAGGAGCCAGATTAAAAACAGCCTTTGTGGGCTGTGCTCAGGAGTTTGAATTTTCATGCTGTAAGTGGCTGGGATCCACTGGAGGATTTTAATTGTATGAGTGACGAGATCAGATTTGTTATTCAGAAAGCACACTCTGGCACAGTTCAGTGGGTGGAATGGAAAGTGGTTACCCTGGAGACGGGCAGACCCATTAGGAAGCTATGACAATAATCCAGGAGAGAGAAAATGAGGATACTGGTTGGAGGAACAAGCAGAGTCAATGACATTTTGGAAGTAGAACCCATGGTCGGGAGAGATTCATTGGGTATAAATGCTGAACAAAAGGAAGAATCAAGGATGATGGCAGGTTTCTGGCTTGGATTTCTAGGTGGATAGTAAATCATTAACCAAGATACCAGTGAGGTAGCAGATTTGGAGGAGAATATTATTATGAGTATGTATGAGACAAGTTGAATTTTAGGTGTCTCTGGGAATTCTGGGTGAAGATATTATGTATGGTTAATGTAACATATTTAGAATTCAGAAGAAAGGGTATGGCTAAAGATACAGATTTAGAAACAATCATGAAATAGTTTGTTGTTGAGGTTTTGGCAATTTCCAAAACTACAAGATCTGGGTACCATTGCTTCTACCCAATTCATTTGCACCATCTCTGAAGTAAGTACTAGCTCAAGCTTTGTTCCAAAGTACAAATTAGCATAGCAGCTCAGTAAACAATGTCTCTGAGCTTCTGGAAAGAAAGATGTTCAGTCACCATAAGGCCCAGAATTAATGAAAAGTCACAGAAATAATAGCTCTATTCTCTAGTTGCTTTTGAACCTCAAATCACTCTTTGGCAACAAGGTAAGAACTTACAGAAACTGCTGAAAAGATCTTCTGGTAAATAAGACAGCAAAAAGAGCTTGTTTTTAATATTTGTTCTAAATCATATATGTGGTTGTATTTTGAAACTGCTACTTCACATACTTGACCTGAATTCCTTTTCTAATTGGAAAGTCAATTTTGATTTTGATTATAGGATATAATTTCTTGAGAAAAAAAATCTGTGAGAATTGGTTGCTTCTCATTAGGCTTCTTTCTAAAAAACAAGATCAAATTACATGAATCAGATGATACATGCTTATGTAATGGATGCAGATTGCCTATATTTTTATTAGAAGACATTTGTTAGAGGAAAAAAAATTTTGCTCAGTCATGGATAAATATCAACAACATAAATTTAAAAACACACAGATGAAAATTATTTTTTTCTTTCGGATTAGGTAAAGATGACCATCAATGTTAGACCAGAGCATCTCCAGAGCATTATTGTCATTAATACTTGGCAAAAAAACTAAAAGTCAATAATTTGTCTCCAAATTGTGATAGATGCAAAACAATCGATATCATTATTTTTTCTTTTCCCATTCCCATGTGTCCTAATGTGAGTCACCATGCAAAGAGAAGGGAACCCATTTGCCATCGCATTTGTTTGTCACCAGCATGAATATCAAACTTACCTATAGTACCTAGTGCTTAAGAGGAAGGAAAGAGATTGTGACAGGTGCTTCACATATTTAATTTTCTTACAATAGTTTTCACAATAATCCTATTCTGGAAATTCAGTCAACTAATAAATTTAAAACCATTGAAGTAGTAATAGTAAAACTATCAGAGCAGTAACTATTACATGACATTTGTTCCATATATATTCAGTAGTATCATTGTTAATTAGATATCTTTCCATTTTTTTTTTCCTGAGGAATCTCATATTCAGGGAGGTTAAATACCTACCCAAAGTGATATACCCAGTAGGGATGGGCCCAGGTTTGGAACCCACTTGTGCCTGCCTGGGGAGCTTATCCTCTTTTCATTATTCTATGCTGCCACTTAGTGACTAGTAACTTTAGTCCCTGTTGAAAACAATACTCCCTTTTAGTTTATTATCAGGGAAAGATGACTGAATTAAGTATTAAAAAACATCTGACTTCTATTCCTTGATAGCTGATCCCAAATAATCTTTTGATTTATCCATGTATTAGCTTTTTATTTGGAAAATAGAGGTGTCATTACCTACTACTCTTTGCCAATATACTATTTAAATACTCACTAGAGTATATTACAGTTCTATACTATAGTTTTCCTATATATTGTCTCTTTTGGCCTTCAAAAGAGAGCTAATCTGACCTAGTGGAAAGTACATTGAATTTCCAGTTCCACAAACTTGGAGACAATGCTTAAGTTAACGAAATTCTTTGAGTTTCAGTTTAGTCACCTAGAAAACTAGAGAGTAGAATTAGATGTTCTTTTTGGTTCTCTTAACAGTCTTGTTTTTTGTATGAAAGTTTCAACATAATATTTATTAATTTGTTAAAAACAACAATTAACCTAGTACATGTTAACATAAGTAATATATTCTTTTAATAATCTTAAAAAATAGAAATGGGGCTTCATAGGGATTATTCTAAATTTTAAACGTGAAAAAGAGTTCAGAGAACATAAATAATTTCCCTCAAAGGATGCCTAACAAATAAATGATGAAATTCCAGGACCCAGATCTTTGACTCCTAATACAAGTTCCTTTCCATTCTACCAAGCTACACGTTTATTCTGATCGGCGAAGACACATTAATGATTCTTGATGTGAGAGATGATTGGACTCATCAGATGATTGCTTTTGCCATTGGGTAGATTGATGAACTTCAAAGCAATTAGCATCTATAATTACTAAATTGTGATCTAAGTGGCATTGGTGTCTTGCCCCAAAAAAATGGCTGGCACTAGGTTTTGTAAGTTGCCTTTCATCAGGAAGCTTGAATTCAGTCCAGCAAAGTCCACCCTGCCTGTACCTGAATTGTCCTCTTGAGACAAGTAACAATGTCACCTTTCTTGTGAAATGGTTGTCACTGCTGTCATATCAGTTATCACCTCATATTTCAAAAGGCAATTGTGATCTCTGGCTTTAAGGCATTGGCATCCATTTGGAGGAAATGGAGTTTGATGTTAAGTACCTAGCACCTTCTATCATTGCAATCCAGAAGATTGTCAGAAGACTATCACTGAGTACTGTATAAATGTTACCTAACATTTAAACCAGGTAAGATGTCACAGAACCTCACAAAAGCATAGCCTCTACTATAAAGTTGTCAGGACCTTGGAGATTGTCTAATTTAATTACCATATTATACACATGACGAAATTAGCCACCATTTGTGTGGGTAGAGGAAGAAGGATTTGGAGCTAGAGTCTTCATTAGGTATTAATATTTTGTTTTAGGGAAATAGAAGGAAAAGGATACTTGATGAGCACCAATTACACGAGAGGCACCACGCATTTATTAAATGCATGTTGATGTTTTTCCATATATATCCAAATTATTCCAGCTTTACTTCATTTGCAAGTATCCCAGCCTTTACAAGTGCTGGAAACCAATAGAAGTAATAAAATGCAGCATCCTCTACTTTCCTTTCTTGATTTCACCATGTTCTGGTCAGGTGCCATTGTTCACTGGCTCCTCTGATTCATTCCTCACATTGTCATCACTGACTATGACCTTCCTAAAGCATGGTTCCCCTTCCAAAAACAGTCCAATAGGGCAACACATAGCTGACCTGTATTTTCTAATAACATTTTCTCCCCTCTCTCCATCCTGACAATCCCTTTTCCCCAGGTGCTCTGCTTTACTATCCCCAGTTCTGTTTTTGGCTTGGATAGTGACAAGCACACAAGGGCTTTTGAAGAAAACAATGTACTCTCTGTTGGATCTGTTTCAAATAGAGAACAATAACAATAATTTTAGAGAATGAAATGGTACAATCATTGGAGGCTTCTCTCTATGCTTTGTCTATCCTCAGTCCCTAAGCCTTCTGTGTCCAGCTAAACCAAATCAGTTCCCACAGTGGTCCTCCATTCACAGATCCAGCTGGGTGGAAGAGGATCGGAGGAACATTGCTGGTGCAGGGACTCAGTCTGCAGAATGAAGAAGAAGAAAATGACTCTGATGTCAGTTCCTAAGAAAGACCTAAAGCTGCTTGGCGTGGCTAGGAAGATATGCTTTTCCTGAGTGACCTGTCGAACAAGTTTCATCACTCTGTAGTCTAATATTCATAGTCAGAACATAAATTCTCTCCTAGCCCCAAGACAAACTGGCAGGATAGCTTGCCTCTTTCCCCTCCCACCCTTCCGACTATATATTATTTTTTGTGGCCTTTCTCTTTTAAGATTGCCCTTGATGTTCAGCATAACCTGAACTCACCTGGATAAATGGATGGCTCAGAAGGCACATAGAGGGTCACTTGCCTGAGTCTAGAGTCTCCCAGAAAGAAACCAGGCTGCAAAACTTAATAAAGAAAGAATCATTTGACATAACTTAAGAGACAGAAATTATACTAACTAGGACAGAAAGAGAAAATACGAGCATGTTGCTTCTCAGTGAGAGCATCAAACACTGGCAGCAGAAGTCTTGTTTTTGGTTAATGAACTAAATAAATTAATGAATTAAAGAAATAATCAGAAATGGATCTTAGATCCAAGTTACCACATCATAATTCACTCATTTGTACATGGTGAGTAAATGACCTGTTTTATGATTGACACATTCCCAACAGTAGCATTAAAAAGTACTGATAATTGTTAAGGATTATCCTTTTTATGGAAAGATGACACTACTGAGCCAGCAATAGCCATCAGAAATGTTTTCAGCAGGGAGAAAAGATTTGCAATGTAACGAATGAAAACTCTGAGATGTATATTCAGTGGGTTGTTCTCTGCTTCACAGCTACAGATCCACCCTCATTCGCAGGAGTTCACAGGAGTTCTCAACCATTATCCCTACTGCAATAATTCATATATTTCTACACTTAAAAAGGAGTACACAGGTTTGATGAAACCCAAAAACAATTAGTGGTTAGGGCCTCTCCAAAATACAGTATTTGCCATGGCAATCCTTCAGAAAAAAATTACAATTTTGTAAGTGATAAAATCAGATATTGAAGGAATACATGCATCCACACATAATGTGAAAAAGGAAAATAATATGACTAATTTTTAAGTTAAATATTTTCAAAAATCTTGATATTTCTAGATTGTCATTCTCTAGACAATAATGAGTTGAGCAAATATGTACTATAACATAAACTGAGATGAAACATATTTTATCGGTAAAATTCTAACATGTTGGGGAAGAACTTCTGCTTCTGGCTCCAAGAGAGTAGCTTGTATCAGACTCTTCCTTTGCCAAGAACAACTGTAAAATTTGTACAAAAAAATAAAAATAACGCAAACAGCTAATTGAAGATTACAGAAAGAAATCAATGCCACCAGAACTTGAGGATTCCAGATCTGGCATCCTGAAGGATTCAGCCAAGATTCTAGATAGAAGAGAGGTGCTTCGAGGGGAGCCCTACACGCCCTTAAGGAATAGGCTGGTTGCTGGCTCACAACACAGAGGCAAAACAGAGAACAATGGCATAGGGTTTGTAGCATTCTCCCTGCACTACGGAAATAAAAATCAAAGTTTTAATTGAGGAAATTAGAAAATATTTATAACTGAATGGCATTTGTGCGATGTAGAAAAAGTATTGTTTAGAGGAGAAATTTTAAAGCCCTAAATACCTGTACCAGAAAAGTGGGGAAAAGCCCATAATCAATGATCTAAGCATCCAACTTAGAAATCTGGAAAAAAGAACAAATCAAACAAAAAAAGAGAAAGGAAGGAAATAGCAATTTTTTTTTAAAAGAGAGGTACTCAATGAAATAAAAAATAAATAAATATTCAATGAGGAAAATAAAAAGGCCAGAGTTGGTTTTTTGAAAATATCAATAAGATTTATGATTCCCCCATAATGCAGATCAAGAAAGATGGGAAAGGCCGGGCGCGGGTGGCTCACGCCTGTAATCCTAGCACTCTGGGAGGCTGAGGCGGGCGGATTGTTTGAGCTTAGGAGTTCGAGACCAGCCTGAGCAAGAGCGAGACCCCGTCTCTACCAAAAATAGAAAGAAATTAATCAGACAACTAAAAATATGTAGAAAAAAA
>RJWJ010033797.1:0-17650 GCA_004363605.1 Indri indri | reverse complement strand
TTAATCCCTCCAGGCACATCTTCCTAAAGCACAGGGAGTACTTCATGTATCTTCTCTTATTGCTCAGTATACGCCATAATCTTGCAATGATTTCTTTAGATATAGGCCTCCCGGGTAAGCAGTGAGTCCCTCAGAGTTGGTGTATTGGAGAGCGCCCTCAGACCACCCCGTGGAGGAACGAAGGAGCCACGATTGGGCAGAAGGAGCAGTTAAACTGCAACGCGGCTGCAACAATGTCCACCCAAAGCCCAGACATACCTTCTAGGTCGAGAGCCAGGGGCAACTTCTTGTGCCAAAGACACCAAAAATCCCTGTTAAAATTGTCCTAAGTTCATTTTCAGAGTCTACTTGGGCCTCTCCCTCTGATCCACCATGCCATGAGCAAACTGGGCCTTTTACACACTCCTAAACCTAAGTGATGTGCCAGCCTTGCGTCCACGTACACATACAAGCTTGTGGTGCGTTGAACGGTAAAGCTGGGTGTGAGAAAAGCAGCAGCCAGAAATGAGGGCATGTCCTCATTGTATTTCAAGTACAGAAATTCAAAGAATGTAAGAGTTCTCATTTTCAGGCTAGCCATGCAAATCACGATGATGTTACATGTGTTAGGGTAGGAAGATGAAACGTATCCTATTTAAAATGTTATTTTCTTGATATATAATGTTCAAATATCTCCACTTATGGTACAAAAATCTCCATTTGTCCAAATCTCCATTTGATCCAGGTCCTGCCAACGCTTAGGAGACCTGAGTAAAGTTAAGGGAGTTGAAATAGAGGATTAGGCAAATTGATTAATATGAAACAACACAATGCATAGTAACGAGAAGACACATGCAGTGTACAGAGGAAGTTTTTAAATGAATGACTAAATGGCACAAGTAAATACATCATCACTATATTGTCCAGGAGAGGTTAATATGAAAACAAAACAACATACTGTAGTGCAGCCCCCTGCCTTGATTTTTCCTCCTTAAATCCTCCACGAAGGCAAAGGCAACATATGCCTATGAAGACCCAGAGCAAATGGATACCAAAAAGAGGCCAACGGTAGACAGGAGGTCAAAGGATTGAAAGGACTCTTTCTTAGTGGACACTATAGGCACATTTTGGAATATATTACATTTTTATTCATGCATGTAAGAGACATATATTGAATGCCCTGCCAATATGTGCAAAGGTATGTTCCAGGCATGGTGGGGAATATTAAGATTAGCAAAATAGTCTTCCAATCCTAGAGAACTTTCTGTTGAGTGTGCTTATATTCAGTTCTTGCTTCTTTGCTGGTCTGCCTTGGAGTTGATTTTGCCATTTGCTGATCACTCCTATAAGTAGCCCCATGTGTTGGGGTGTCCTGTGGCAAGAAAGATACATCTAAAGAGAGTTAAGAGTAGAGGATTTAAACAGGACCTATGTTGCATGCCTGTGTAATTGCCTAAGAAATAATGCTTTGAATGCATAATTTATTTTTATTGAGTGCTGTGGCAGACAGTTTTAAACACTTTACGTGTGTTAACCTATTTTTGCCTCATAAAAATTTTATGAGGTAAGTACTCATTATCCTCAAGATGCAGGTGAGGAAAGTGAAGCACAGAGAGGTTAAATAATTTACCCAAAGTCATTTTGACTAATAAATTACAGAGCTGGAATTCAAAGCCAAGCTACCTCACTCTCCAGTTAAAGAGATCATACTGTTTTCCTAACTCAGGTCTAAAGAGTGACTATGTCGATGTAAAATAGGAATTCAAGAGCCTGAATTACTCAGTAATTTGGGCTGTAAAATATTGCATGCTTATTGATATCATGATAAGGCTATAAAATGACCCACTTTGTGGATCGAGTACTCTGTTATTTATTATCTCTGCAGCTCCACCTACTACACTTTACCACAAGCATTCTTTGTATGTTTTATCCCACAGTCCACTGGAGCCTTGATGGCAGAGATCAGTATTTTTTTATGGTTCATCCCCAGCATTTAGCAAACATAGTAGATGTTTAATAAATATTTTTTAAATTATGAATGAATCAAATCTTATACACATTCAAGATTTCCCATGTAATTATTACATTGTTATATCGAATCACAAAGAATTGAATGGTTTTATTCTTTTCAATTACATTAGTATCCCTGTATTAAAGAAATTGCACAAATTTTAAAGTGAAAACATTATAATCAATAGGAAGGGAAAAGTCAACCTTTGAACTTAGATTTTCAATGCCCTTCCATTAAGCCACATTACAAAATAGGTCCTCAGACCCAAGGCAAAGACCTAGCCTCCTTCTGATGACAATATAAGTATCTCATCAACAAGGATGAATACCTTGTAAAACCAAGGGAATTGGTTAAATAAGACCAAATCATATATACTGATCTGAACTATCTCAATAAAAAAGCCAGGAGAAATTTACAGACAACTTGGGACAAATGCTAACAAAATGTCTTCTGGGGCCTTTATGACCACTGACTTCTCTAAGTTCCCATTTTAATTCTTTTATAGTCATTTTAACCTTCCTACATGCCCTGAAAGTGAAATAAATGAGATGGGGATATGTATGAGATAGGCTGGATGCTTTATACATATTAGTAATTTCTCATTTAATTATCCCTGACTGACATAGGTATTTTTACCCCATTTTGTAGATGAGCAAACAGGTTAATGAGATAATTTGTTCATTGCCACACCAGGCAATTAGGGATCCAACATGAAAACCCAGATATATATGAATACCAATATTTGAATCATTGTTTGCTTTCTCTCCTTGAACCTTGAACTTTTTACTGTTTTAAATCATGTATCTCCAAATTTTAATACTCTCTATTTAATGAATGAATGCTACATCCTAACTTGATGTTTGTATATCTACTCGTGTCTACAACTTCATGACTTGGAACTGTTCCCATGAAAGTGCCTTATATCCAGTCATCATTGCACAAAATAGTCTTCCTGATTTCTGGCGATATGCATTAAACTTACTTCAAAATGTTTAAAGCATGTTTAAAGTTTTCTCTCTTTTTTTTTTAGATGTATAAGTATTGAGACATTAAAGAAATATTCTGAAAGCAAAAAATTACTTACCATTATTAGAAAAATACTGCTCAATTGGGTATATAATACTAAAAATGAAAATGGGGTCCCATCAGGGTAAGTAATTTTGAACCTTATAAGAAATTCAATTATATTCATTTGAAATTCCCTTTTTATTTTTTTAAATTATATCCTATATATTTTGTAAAATATTTTGAAGTAGTTTACAACTAAATTACTTATATACATACAAAAAGTTACTTAAAGAAGAATGTATTAATATAAGGTTTATCAACCTTGTAGCCTGTATCAATACTTTAATCCTTTTACAACTGAATAATTTTACATTGTACGGATATACCACATTTTGTGTACCCCTTTATCAGTTGATGGGCATTTGGGTTGTTTCCATCTTTTGGCTATTCTGAATAGTGCTGCTGTGAACATTCACGTGCAAGTAATTGTTTGAATATCTGCTTCTCATTCTTTTGGGTATATGCGTAGGCATAAAATTGCTGGGTCATATGGTAATTCTGCATTTAATTTCCTGAAGAACCACCAAATTGTTTTCCACTGCTGCTGGACAATTTTGATAATAGAAAGTATGAGTCCTTCAACTTTTTTTTCTTTTTCAAGATTGTTCTAGCTATGTGAGAACCCTTGCAATTTCACATAAATTTTAGGATTACCTTGTCTATTTCTGCAAAAAATATCATTGAGATTTCCATAGGAATTGCACTGAATCTGTAGATTGTTTTAGGTAGTATTATCGGCTTAGCAATATTAAGCCTTCCAATCCATGAACATGGAATCTTTCCATTATTTAAACCTTTTATTTCTTTCAGTAATGTTTTATAGTTTTCACGATTTAAATCTTAGGTTAAATTTAATCCCAAGTATTTTGTTCTTTTTATGTTATTTTAAATAGAATTGTTTTTATAATTTCATTTCAGACCATTCATTCCTAGTGTGTAGAAATATAACTGATGTTTATATATCAAGCTTATGTCCTAAAACTTTGCTGATTTTGTATGTTAATTCTAGATGATTTTTTTTTTGTGGATTCTTTAGGGTTTTCTGTATATAGGATCATGTCATCTACAAACAGAAATACTTCATTTCTTCCTTTGCAATTTGGATGCCTCTTATTTCTTTTCTTAGATTCAGGGGGAAGAAATATAGAGCCCACTTCTCAATAGGAATGGCAAAGAATTTGTGTGTATGTTTAATCCACCACACTCAAATATCCGAAGGATATTTTTGTATTATAATTCTTTAAAATCCTTCGATGTTGACTGAAGCTACAACTTTTCTGAGTAATTATTTCTGTTGATGTAAGAAAGGGAGATTTGAAAAACTATTACTGACAACCCATGTATCCTTTAGGCTGTCTTTTAAATATCATTATCCCTAAGCAAATAGAAGTAGAGATTCTGAATTCAGATGACTTGGTTTAGAATCACAGGCTCCATCATTTATTAGCTGAGTGATCTTTGTAGGCTTCTGTTTCCTTATTTGAAAAATTGGTATAGTAATATTTACATCATATTCTGGAGACTAACTGATACATGTAAAGCATACGTCAAAGTAACTGACACATGGTACTAAAATACGCTAATTAGGTTCCTCCTTTCCCTACTTCATGAGATTGTTGTAAAGATTACATAAACAGTATAGAAGCACTTAGTTCAGGGACTAGCACTGGGTAAGCACTTACCAGATGTTAGTATTTATTATTAAGTGCTGAATAATATTCCATTCAAGATTAAGTACCCTAGCCAGTAGATGAAGTCCTTGTCAAAGATTAATGAACGCACAAAGAAACAAACATGAATGAGAATCAGTAGGAATAACAACAGGTTTATCTCTAAGACTTCAGTTATTAGAATTATTCAGTATGAACTGTTAAGTATTACTGAAATGTTGAAGTTAATAAATGATGGAATCACAAACATGGCAAGTTCAACCACCAAAAGAAACTGAATAGACAAATGGAAAAATGTATATAATTATTGAGATTAAAAATTCAACTTAAATTATTCAAAATTAAATAATAAAATAAATATAGTATATATAATTTGGGGGGAAGCAGCTAGAGCTATGCAAATGAAAATAAATGCATAGCAATGACAGGGCTTTTGTATCAAGGTCAAAGCTCTGATAGAAAAAGATTGGGGCCATGAGACCTGAAATGGAAACACTAGGGTAGACAGACCTGAGGGTCTTGAACTCCCAGATTCTCGTGAACACTCTGGTCTGGCAAAGACGACCCCCTTTCCACTGCTAGAGGAGAGTAGCCTCCTATCACCATCAGATGCCACAGAGACATCACAAAATGATACTTGTCCTTTTTTCAAGATTAGTCTTTATCACCTTTTATTGTTTCTAGGGAAATTACCCAGTCAAGTCTCAACACAGCTGGAGATGGAAATACAGTGCCTGTTTCAGGAGCCTATTGATTATCTACTGCAGGAATTACAGGACCTGACTGTAAATACTGGTAGAACATATGAGGGAATGAATCTTCAGGGTATTGCACAGGAAAGTTGCAACATAAGGCCAGATTGGGAAGAATTTATTGGCATGAGTGGTCTTACCCATGATGACTCAGGTCTTGGCACTGTCAAAAACACTTGGCATGGGTACTATTACACTCCTGGGATGGTTCTTTGAAACTTGACCAGGCCAACAACCTACAGTAAGTGAAGTTCAGGTAGCAAAAATGGGAATGTTTGGTTGGATTTATTATGTGAGAATGAAGAACCAGCCATGTGACCTTGTTCTCTGGGAAGACTAAGAGGACATTTCCATTCACCAAGGCAACAGTGAAGCTCCCTGAGAAATTCAGTGAGAGGGGGGACAGTGAATTTCTGGTCAATTTCGTGGTAGCCTCTCCTACTGGCAACCATGGCCTGCAGAGGGGGACAATGAGGTTGCCAGTAGGAGAGGCTACCATGAAATTGATCTTTCTAGTTATCAAAAGGATAAATAGGGTTTGGGAATGACAGAAGACAAATGGCAGTACTTAAATGTCATACGCAAGATGGGCATACTTTAGTTTGTGGGCAGAAAACCTGGAGTAGCATTCAGTGTGCTTTGACCTACAGGGTGCCTTGATCTGAGGATGGCTAACAAGTAATATATACCAAAGGGCGGTATAGATGAACAGTTAACTAGAGTGTTATTTTTCCAAAGAGAAAGCTGATGACAAAAGGGATGAGAGCAGCTACTGCAAAGGAAAATCGTGATCTCTTGCCATTCTCTGTATATCTAGGTCAGTTGTCAGAACCAGAGCCCTTGAGAAAGAACATGTAACAGCACCACAAAGACATAGTACAAATGATCCCTCAGTCTTTTCTCAAATAGACCTTTACTCATTTATCACTGCTGTGCATTGGGGGAAAAAGAATACCCAGACTTTTTGATGACTTTTGGATATGGCATTTAAGAGGTCAATATTGATACCAAAGGCCTGAAATGCTATCATGTTCCTCAAGTTAGAGGGGTGCTTTTAGGCTAGATACATGGAATTTCTGGCCCAGTTTGTCTCAGAGTCCAGAAGGCCCACTGTGTGGTTATTTCTCTGAGTCACTGAGGGTATAAGGGGGATTAATATACTTAGTATCTAACTGAACACTCACATTGATTTGCTGACCTATAGAATAAAAACTATTATGGCAGAACCAGCCAAGTAGCCAAGTGGAACCTATGACCAAAATAGTAAGAAGCAATACAGCATCTCATGAGGAATTAAGAAATTAACACAAACACTAAAGTTTTAAAGGAATTATGAATAGTCCCCATCACATCGCCTTCAATTCACCTCTCTGGCATAAACAAGACAGGTGATGCTCAACCATAAACTTAAGCAAAAGTAACCACAAGTGCAGCGCTGTGCCAGATGTGGTTTTGCTGCTGGAAGAAATCAAGAAAAGCAGTCTGGAGAAAGGACTGAAGAAGGGCAGAGGTGGTGTTACCACAAAGTTAACAAGGCTCACACTCCACAGCTTCTGTCTCACACAGGTGCTGCTAGGCTTGGAGGGCCCTAGCAATGTGATCGCATGATCATACATTTCTGAATTCATCATGTCATCATCTTTTCCTCAAATAGGATCCCAAATTATAAAAGCTTTTGGCCCATAGTACCAATCTACCCCTGAGAATGGTAGAAAATTATCTCATACTCAATCTTAATCAGTAATTGATTGATCATATCATTTTGAGTTTTAACAATAATAATGCATTATTATACTACTTGAATAATCAAAAAATGGAATTAAAAATACAAAAAGTAAATCCTTTCATCTGTATTTCACTCTATAGCATACTTAGTATGGAAAATATTTTCCAAAGTATATACATTAATTTAATTTTTTTGATAAAATTTGGATCCGTATGTTCCTATACCACGTATCCTAGGCTTTGTTCCCAATTTTATGCCTTGAAAAGGGAAGATGCTCATGATACATTGTTAAAAGGAAAAAAAGAAGTAGGTTACAGAAAAATATGTATAATTTAATTTATTTTATGTGTATGGATAATGGTTTTATAAACAAAAAATTTAGAACAATATTCAAACTATGAATAGTAGTCATCTCTAAGAATTGGAATTATTGGAAGGTGAGAGGGATTGTCTTCATTTTTAAAAATTTCCAGTTTGAATCATTCCCATCTTACACCAAAAGTATTTCTGTTAAAAGTAATAGAAAAAGTAAATGAGAGTTAAGGAAGGATAAAAAGAAAGAGGGGAAGCTAGACTTAAGACATTTAGCAGAGGAGGAAATTAAAAGGACAGTATTTGAAGCAGAAGGCCAGAAAGTGTTCGCTAGTGGTGGCTGCTTCCAGAATTAAGGAGGGTTCTGTGACTATTGCTAACTAGAACAGAACTGAGTATATATGGAGATCATCAGATAAAACTATCTTTTTGTTTTACAGGCATTTCCTTTTTCGCGTATGCCACAAAATAGTATTTACTGCTGAATTTGAGTATGTTGGATACCTTGCGATACTACTGAATATATTTCCCATTATAATCTTTTGGACACCTGATTTAGGTCAAATCTATGACCATGAATTAAGACAAGCTAACTACATTTTTCTTACATTTTATATTCTAGAGGGCCTACTTAAGGTAATCTAAAATTTACTTGTGTATGAATGTGCTATATGTCTAACAGGAAAATTTCCCAACCTCGTTTTTCAACACTAGCTACAGAGGGTTTTCTAAACGAGTGTGTGAAATTTTCCCTTCTCAAAGCAAACTTTAATTTTTGAAGGTGATTTTCAGCATGAGTCAATAGAAAATATGCATACTTTAACCATTGATTTTGTATTTGCAAAAATAAATTTTAAAAAATGGTGTGTGTCAAAGGGAAACAGTGAGTTTAAAAGGCATTGGCAAGGTCTTAAACTTAGCAGGGCAGTGAGTACATGAATGTTCATTTTATTATTTTTATACCAGATAAATAAACAGATGGATGGGTAGCTTGATATTCTTTTATACTTGAAAAATTTCACAATTTTATTTTTGAAATATAATATAAAGGCAGCTGTTAAACGATGTGAGTGTATACCTACAAATTGATGGTAGTGTTGCGTTGTATGGATTAACAAGTGGTAATATAAAATATTTTTAGCAAGAAAATTTAAATAGAGGAATTATGTCTGATATTTGGACAAAAATATGAATCTCAGATCTTTTTTTTTTTTTTTTTTTGAGACAGAGTCTCACTCTTTTGCCCTGGCTAGAGTGCCGTGGCGTCAGCCTAGCTCACAGCAACCTCAAACTCCTGGGCTCGAGCGATCCTTCTGCCTCAGCGTCCCGAGTAGCTGGGACTACAGGCATGCACCACCATGCCCGGCTAATTTTTTCTATATATATTTTTAGTTGTCCGATTAATTTCTTTCTATTTTTAGTAGAGACGGGGTCTCGCTCTTGCTCAGGCCGGTCTCGAACTCCTGAGCTCAAACAATCCTCCCTCCTCGACCTCCCAGAGTGCTAGGATTACAGGCGTGAGCCACTGCGCCCGGCCTGAATCTCAGATCTTTAATGGGAAATTTAAATGCTACTGCAGAGCCATGGTATTGGAAAAAAATGAATTCAAATCCAATCACATTGTATGTAATAAATTCTAAGCTAGTTGAAAAGACCATAGAAGGTTTCATAGAATTAAGAGAAAATAAAGCAATTAAGATCAAGGTTAGTGACAGGATGTGGGTGCGAGTGAGAGTCCCCTAAAATCATTTAACATGCACTATAGTGGGAAGAGCACTGAGCTGGGATTCAGTAGACTTTGGCTCTGATTTTGGTTATCTCTGACAAGCTGTAAGCTGTTGACTAAGTTACTGAACTTTGCCCAACCTCAATTCTCTGGGCTGGGTTGGCCTAAATGACAGATGGAGATCCTTCTGGATCTAATAGGAGATCCCTCTAATATTCTTTGTACTTTGCCAAGGTTGGGATGCTGCCATAGCTACAGTGGGCTTCATCTAATCAGGCCCACTTAAGACACCAGTACTGGACTACAGACATATCACTGCACTTTATAGCTGAGAAGATACTTCCAAGTCACAACCCTGTTCTTGTCTCTACCTCTGACTTAACTCAAGGTTTAGTCTCACTGCCCAATTTGCAACTTCACATTTACTTATCATTTGCTTTACCCTCTTTTCTGTTTAGTTTAGTTCTGCCATTTTTACCTTGTCTTTTAAAGTCTCCATTATGTTAATAACAATAATAATAATTTTTTGCCTACAAGGCACCATTTATTTTCCTTATAACATTTCAAATCCTTAAATTAACCTTGCTATCATGCTTGCATTTTACAGATCAGGAACTGAGTCTCTTGTCTAAAATGACATAGCTAATGAATATCAGAGTTGGGATACAATCCCTCGAGGTTCATGTTTTTTCTAGTACACAGTGCTGCCTTAAATTCCCTTCCCTGCATTTTCAAACTTTTCCCAAAACGCTCTTCACTCTGTTAGACAAATGGGTCTTTTGAAACTTTATGAGGGGAATGTTGATCACTGTTCTGCAACTGAGATCCAGAATGTGGCATTACCTGAGCTTCCAACCATTCTTTGACAATCTTGCACTCAACAAACCCTCCTCCATTGAGTTCTGCATTGTCCTTTTACACTGGACTTTCCCTTTCCTGTGGCCGTATTCTTGTAACCTCCAGATAATTCCTTACGTTTCTGAATTGTTGGTATCTAGATAAAGTCTTACTCTTTAAACCAGTTCATTCAAGTTCCTAAGAGAATAATCCAACCAATACTCTGCTTCAATAAGAAGAAAATGAAACATCTAGAGAGGCTAAATGATGACTCGAGCAGGACCTCACAAGACCAGGATCTTATCCTTTGCTTCCCAGATTCAGACATTGAATTCCCTCGCCATGGCCAAATGCCAGCAGTCTCAAGAGAAACAACTCTCTATCACTAAATATACAGGAGTCTGTTTATAAACAAGCATAGCAATTTCTTACTTTATAATGGATCACACATTGTCTCATGAACATGAATGTATCTATCTCCTACACTTTCTTAGAATCAGAGTGAAGTGAGGGTAAGAGAATCAGGCTGGTAGGAGACTACACATTAATCAAAATTACAAATCAGTATCTTTAGTATAATAAATACACAGTACCATGGGAATAAACAGAAAGAGTTTCTTACACAGAACAGTAGGGTTACAGAAGGAAGGTTTTCAAGAGAGGGAGATACTTGAGCTGAATTTTGAATAACGTATAGGAATCAAAGATGAAAATGAGTACATGAGTGCTTTCTCTAAGAGAAAACTTAGAGGCCACACTGTGGCATACTCGTATGTAAGGAATAACATTTCCAATACTGGAGCTCAGGGATGGCTTGGTCAGGAGGAAGATTGAAGAGATGTTAAATTAGTGTGGATGACATGGAAAATGAGACAAGGGACATAGATGTAAATTAAATAATTAAGGGCTTTATAGACCATGCTGTCTCATCCACTTTCCTGGTATCAGCTATCATTCATAATCTAATGACTGCCAAATTCATGTGTACAGCTCAAATTTTATCCCGAGCCTCAGATCATGTAGATAACTGCTAACCGGATCCCTCTGACAAAATACTGTGCAAACATCTCAAGCAGCATATTCAAAAGAAATGTATCTTCTCTAAACCTACTCTTCTTTTAGAATTCCACTGAAAACCCAATTTCCCATGCTTGAATCTATAATCATCTTTGAAATCTCCCATTCTCTTAGCTATAGCAGGTTTTCAATAAACATTTTTTTAAATAAAAGACTGACTGAATGAACTAAAATAAAATAGTAGGTACTTTTAATATCTTCTCCCTTGGAATAAATGCTTTAATATTTTAGCCATTTCATTCCAAATTAATATTATCATTTACTAGTATGAGTATATATTTTAACTTAACATGTCTAAATTCAAATCACTATATTTAGGAAGGAAGATGTTATGATATTAAACCATCATAGCAGGTCACAATTCTGAAACATTTAAAAATTACTTGTTCCAGTATTTTAGCAGATCAATTGTTAGATAATAGTTAAGTGAGGCAAAACATGTGGATACAGATATAGGATCTAAAATTTTCAGATATATTTTCACTTTAACTTATAAAAATGAGTTCCTTCCATAATATTCGTATTATACTAGAAATTTCATATTTAACTAGAAACATACTTCAACTATCTTCAGAAGGCCTTGAGCAGGCCCTGGATAAAATTGTCAGAAACACTTTTTCCGGTATGGATTTGATGCAATGAAATCCTCATTTCCAGAATTCAGATGAAATTATAATATTAATGCCTTCAAATTAATGTAGTCAACACAAGGAAAGGGAACTATGTATTCTAATCTGGTCTTATGCCTAGTAGTAGGAAATTTGTAAATGTTTCCATTTTCCTATTTCCTTTTGAGTTGCTTCTAAAAAGTCACCTTTTTTAAGGCTTCTAAAAAAATGTTGTCAGAATCAACAAATACTCTTGTCCTCACTGGCTATCTAGATGTGTAAAGGAGAAAATTTAAAAAACTAAGTTTACTTTAATAAAAATGACAGAAGCAATTTCTCAACTTATAACTGTCTTATTTAAAAAACTGCCATTACTTGACCTGTTTAAAAGCATTCTAATAAGCTATTTCCAATCTGGTGTAGGAACATATGGGTTACGGAGTGAAACATACATAAATAGCTTCTGAAATGTGTTTATTTGAATGTGCATGTGTTGATGAAGCCTTATGGTAGCTCTACAAACAAATATATTTACTGAGATAAAGAAAAAGATTAGTATAATTACCAAGGTAATTCTGACAAAATATTTACTTTTGCTGAAGTTTTTGAGAAATTTAAAGTGACTTTTATTCTGCATTGTCCCAAGATGAAGTTACAGAAGAGAATTTAGTGAAGAAAGCATAACCTTTTAATAAATACATCTTTAAATCTTGAACTACTTTAATAAAAACCTTGCCCACATGCATCACAACCAAACATAATCTAATTTTTTTCTTTGTTATTCAGAATCACCATTTTGGACATCAATCATATAATACTAAAAAATGGAATATAACACTCATGATTATTGTGGTATTCAGGGGTATTTGTTTTAAATTAAAAACGCCTGGCACACTACGTTTTTGTTTGAATTTTCTGCCTTTCCATTGCTGCTACCTTTTACCAGTGCCGTTATATAAATCTGTTTCTTTTCATCTATAACTGTGCTTTATACCCAATCCTAAATTGGTAGTCCTGTGAGTGTTCCTTGACTACAGGATAGAATTGATGAACTTGTTTTGTTTGTTTGATTTGGGTTTCCTGGTGGTATTTCACACATGTAGAATCTTAAGATAGGTGAGAGAAAAAGCTGACTGGTGATGTTTAAGTTATTGTGGGAAATGGTGTAGTAAAAGCAAAAGCAAATATGATAATGTAATTTCTTTTTAAATCAACAGATGGCAGCAATAAGGAAGGATTTTTTTTCACGTACCTGGAACTTATTTGAATTACTAATTACATTAATCATCATCATAGATATAATACTTGTTGAGATAAATGCCATTAATAAGAGTGTTGATTTGATTCAAACATTGGTCTTTATAAAAGTTGTTCAACTTCTTCGTTTACTACGCATTTTGAAGGTAAAGAACAAGTGAATCATGCAAATTCAAATTCCTACTGATTTTTATGAAATACGGACTAAAATCAGTTTTCTAGTTTTATGACTACCACTTTCTGTTGGGCTAATGTTTATATTTTAAATTCTACCTCCCTTTGATAAGTTTTATAGCATTTTATGTTACAAATACCCAAATTATATTAGAAATTCATTTAGCACATGAAAGTATAGAAACACTCATCACAATTTTTTCTTTGAATAGAGAGCACATGAGAAATTCCACATTAATATAAATACAAGTTAACCCCAAAGTAATATTTATTTCTATAGATACCTAGGGAATAAAAGATGGAAATCAACAAAACAAACAACTATGCAAACCATTCATAGGGACAAAGCAAATAGCACAAATTCATACAAATTGAGAAAAAAAACCACATTTCACGTTATATAAGTTCACAGTATTATATAATCATGGTATCAAAAATGACCTTTGATTGTCTAATATATGTTTCTATAACAAGTATGATGAATATTTTCTGTATGATTATTTCAATGACATAAAACTCATTCCATCACAAGGCATATATGTATATATGTGAATACAGAATATTCTCTCTCTCTTTCTCTCTCTCTCTCTCTTCCCCCTTCCCTCCCCGTCTCCTGTCTTCTGTCTTTTTCTCTATTCATACACAAAGAAGACACACAGGTATATAAGCACTGTGGTAGATACAAAGCTAAATAAGACATAGTTCATCTAGAGATAAAGCTAACAGAATCTATACATTTAGATCTTTCTTACACACATTTAAACATAATTTTGCTACTGAGAGGTATAAATCAATTAGGTCTAAAAGCATACAAACATCAGCTCCTTTACTTTTTAGTATTCTAGGGAACTGTAAGTAATGGTAGAGTGCAATTTGACCGGAGGAAGGCAAGTCTAGTATAGTCCAAACACTGATTAATTCTTCCTGATAGGAAGATATCAAGAGTCTACTAATTAGTTTAGATGAAGAAACCGATAAACCACCTAAGAAAAGTTTGTTTGTCTATATAATCAGGAAACTCTGAACCCTTATCTTATGTCAAATGGTAAGCCCTTGAAATATGAAGACAAATTCAATGTAGTCTCTGCCCTTAGGCAGCTTATTGTAGAAGAGAAATGACAAGTAACCCAGATATTCCAACGTTAGATAGTAGTATAAGTGCAAAACAGGAATATGCACAGAATGCTGGTGGGATAGAAAAGACTTCCTTTATTAGGTGATACTTGAGCTGAACCTTGAAAGCTGAGTATAATCTCTTTGGGGATTAATGGCACGTGGTTGGAGGGTAGAGTGTGAAGGGCGTGAAGCATGGATAGGAAACAAGGGGAACAGCAAACCGCTGAAGCTAGGGGACTGCGCAGTGGTAACAGATAACCCAGAGACTTCAATCCTCGACAGAGAAACAAGGAGAGGGAGACGTTAGTTTTGGGTTCTAACAGGCAGTATGGTTGTGACGGAACCACCTAATAGAAGTTTACTAGATGATTTATTATGTAAAGGTGACAGTACTCTATATAGACGTTTTGTGACCTAAGCCCAAAAGATTAATCACATTTTTCCAAGAATTTAAATTAGTTGAAAATAGCATCAGATCCTCTACAAGGAAAATAAAGAATAAAGTCATAAACTTCACACCGGTGTCCAATATTATCAGTCATAGGGGAAACAGCTGTAGTCATGAACTTATAAAGATACCATGTACAAAATAACTAAGAACCTTGACAGGTTACTGTATTTACCTTTGAGGGCAGTTACTTTCTTATTATCTATTTTGGTTAAGCTAATTAACATATAATTAAATAGAATTTGTACATTTTATATTAAATAGTAGTCCTGTTTTTTCCAGCTCATAACACCAAAGTTGCTACAAATAATAGATAAAAGGATGAGTCGTCATCTGTCCTTTAGGTATGCTATACTAAAAGGATATGTCCAAGGTGAATCAGATGTACTGACTGTAATTGATCAGATTGCAAGCTCTAACCAGGTTAAACAGGTAAGGAAAACCTTAAGTACTAAGAAGAGTTCAATCTCCCTACCCCTCAATCGCCCTCACCCATCACGTTCTCTGTTTATGTAGATGTGGTCTTTGACTCCTAGTTTACTAATTAATTTCTGTAAGTGCTTAAACTAGTCTACATTTAAATTACTACAAATACCTCCTCACTGAAATGTCTGTGCCACATTAGCAATTGCAAGGCTCTTGGAAGGCACCTTTCTGTCTCTGTGGAGGCTATCATGAAACCGATGTGCAATGCTCCACTTCCTCCCGACGCTAGCTCCAGGATCAGTCAGGCGACAGAGGCACTAAACAGGAAATATCGGAAGGTGAGAAGTGATGGCAGTGTCGAGCAAACAGAGCTTCCTCATAATGCCGGAAAGCTCCTTCTATCTCACTCTATCCTTGTTTTCCCCACAGTAAACAGTAATAGAAAAACAAGTGATCTGGTGAATAGAAAGAAGTTAAGAAAACAATAATTCATCCAGAGGGAATCCTGGTCTGATTCCATCATTATGCAGATGAGAAAAATGAGACTGAGAGAGGTTAAATGATTCTCTCCAAAATCACATAGCTAGTAAGCAGCAAAGACAGTTCTAGGGCCTAAATTCTAGATTTTATTTTTATTTTTTCTATATTGAGACAGAGTAATACTGATATGTGCCCACAAGCCATCCTCATGTCCCAAATTTTGAGGCTCTCATAAAGCTGAAAGTACCTACGATGCGTGCATTTTTGAGAATCAATTGTGTCCTACAGTAAAAATATATGACTCACATTCAGGCTTCTCAGAATCTTCCTAGGTAATGCTACTTCTTATCTTCCTCACCAGTCTTGCTGAAGCAAAGAGTGCTGCAGCACAAAATTCAATTCTAATCCCTGAAAAGCTCTCCATTTCTTTAAAGTTATTAATTTAGGTTAAAAATCCATCAGTTGCAAATGACATCTTACAAAAATCTGTTTTTCCAATTGGGATAATATTTCTTTTGGTCCTTAGATGTTATTAAAGCGGATAACAAAGAATATGGAACATGCTATGAAAGAGCTAGGTAAGTAGCTCTCATCCTAAATATTCAGCATGACCATCTCTTATGATCACTACTTCAGAAAGGCATTGGTTTTTATAACTAGAGCTAATCTTTAGAGAAAACCCACTCACTAATAATAATGAAATGCATAACTTCAACAACCAATGTGATCTTATTTTCATTAGATGGGAATAGTACAGTATTACCTCTCCACACTTGTTTTCTATGCCTTTTACAACAATGAAGTCCTTTTAATTTCTGTTTAGACAAATTAGCATGTCATGATTATGCATGTCATTATAGCCTTTATAAACTCTTTCTTCCAAACCAGAAATACATACATCTTCTTAGGTGACACTAGGAAAGAAGTTACTTTTTTTCTTCACTTGCCACAGAGCTGCCATTTAAAGATTTAGGTCTTGGCAATGAGTTGAAATCAAAAGAGTCTGATAGATCTTTTAGGTCTACTGTGAGGCCCAAGGCCCAAACACGCCGACAGCCTATTCTCTGAGTCATGTCAGCTCATGCTCCCCTTGGCGCAGGACACATTCTGCAAGTGGAACAGACACACCCCCACAGTATGATGTTCATGTGTGAGGAGGAGAAAGGGGATTTATACCAGATGGTGGGCTGCAAAAGGACACAGCAAGCATGGAAATGAGGTCAGGCATGAAAGATCTTCTATGGCAGATAGTTACCAAGCCAGATAAGAGGTCATGATCAGGGAGATGCCCGAATGTGAAATCTAAGTGGATGAAATTGTCATAGGCATCAGGCGTCCCAGATGACACAGGCTTCTTATAGATGTATGAGTCATCTAGACACACTGGCAGGGTGAGTGGACAATGACCCAGGATGAGTGAGAGACTTAATCATAAGCCATATGTAAGCACACAGTTTATAGGTAAAAATCCTAATTCAGACAGAATTTGAAAGCGGGTCATGCACTCCAGAATTAGAGCCCCGAGCAGCCTCCCAGTGTCCAGTACAGGTGGACCAGTATGACTGTTAATCCTAGGACTGGGGCTGTCTATCCTTCTCCATGGTCTTAGACACAATTATGAGTGCTGCCAAGATAATGGCAGGCAGAACTCCGGCACTCCTAGGGAATAATGACTGATTGCAATTGCCCCTTCAGGAAAAGATACATTTCCCTATGTTGAGGGTGATACTCCATGAGTTTAGAACAGAAATATTAGCTCATTGTCTACATGAAACATTTAAAACATTGTTCTTATTACACCTAAAAATATTTTATTATTTTCAGGCTACTTAGAGTGTGATCACCCAGAAATTGCTATCACTATGAAAACAAAAGAGGAGGTTAATGTCATGCTCAATATGGCTAAAGAAATTATTGAGGCTTTCAGGTTAAAAGGAATTATTCATAAAGTTGAAGGTACTGAAATTGAAAAGGTAAGGTAGA
>RJWJ010033796.1:0-17654 GCA_004363605.1 Indri indri | reverse complement strand
CATGACCAGAGTAGACACCGCCCACCAAATCAGTGGGGGGCACATGGGCGTGAGCAAAGGCACCCAGGAATCATAACCAAGTGCTCAAGTGCACGTGAACAACTCCAGAGACCTACTCGCGTGACCTGTGCTTCCTGTCAGGGGACACTGGGCCCGAAGTGCCTGGCAGTGGATGGGACGTGGCAAGACTGGACTCGGGATGAGTTTAATGTAGGTGAGAGAACACAGGAAAATGCCCAAAAGATACAGGGCAAGCCACCTATTTTGTAAGACTAAAAAATCATGAGGTATACATTACTTGCTGTGATATACACAAAAGTTATTAAATTACTGTTAAACTATTTTGCAATTTTTATAGAGATTATGTGGGATTTTATAATGAGATAATCCAATATAGGTTAAAAATTGGGCACCAATGCCATCTAAAACACAACAATGGAGCTCACGAATGTCATATGGACCAAAAGAAGCAGGTGACCTACTACATGATTACATTTATAACATAAATGTGAAAAGTATAAAAACGTGCAAAGCTATTCCGTGATGTCAGAAATTAGGTTATCCTTGTGGGGACAAGTGATAAGAATGAGCTATGAGGGGGCTTTTGGGATGCAGGCTACCTTCTGGTTTTTTGATCTGGGTGCTGACTATAGGATCATGTTTGGTTTGAATATTCATCAAACAATAGAAGATTCATTTATTCATATATTTAATTTTTATATAATGTTTACATATTTAATATACTATATGTATCCTATATGCCTATTATTCTTCAATAAAATGTTTTAAAGTAATTTGTTCTAGAATTTCAAAAGGATAAGCTGAGGGTTAAGCAATGCAGTCACAGGCATTAGACTTAAATCAAATCGAGACAACACTTCAATTCCATAAGAATAATCTGTGTGTTATGTTCCTACCCAGAAGACTAATGAGTGGTCTATTCTGATAACCCAGGCTTGGCTTCCCCCAGAGTCTGCCTTCAACACGACTTCCAATTATCCAAGGCTTTTCATTTATATATCATCTGAGAGCGTTCGGACATTTTCCGTCACAAACCACTGTCCCTCTTCTTGCAGGTGGAAATGCACAAAAGTCAAACGTCAGGGATGTTTGAATGTAAATATGATCCCATTGGAGCGTTAAATTCCCACACAAATCCGTGGCAACAGAGGACATCGCAGTCCTTTCCATAGGAATGCAAGAGCAGCAGCTGCCAACAAAAGGCATATGCTGCGCGTGACCTACCGCAAACTCATATTTAATATCTGAAAATGAAAAGGTAACTTTGAGTCTATTATTCCAAAGAGAACTCTGGAAAAGAGCACAGACCAGCGAGGGAGAAATGAATGACAAAACTGAAAAGGACACATTCTCATTTGGCAAATCCCTTCGGAGCTAAGATTGCCTTAAACACTTTTAATTTGATTTCTAAAACATAAATCGTGCATCACTGGTGATGATTGTACTGCACGGCAGAACAAGGAGCCTTGTTGCTCAGAACCATCGCCACGAGGCCCTTCCGGATGCCGGTCATCAGAGAGCACCCGACACTGCCCGGATCTCCCGCCCAAGTGGGAAGCACGTCCACGTGAAGCCTGACGGGAGTGAGTTCAGAAGGGGTTGTTTAGCTAAGTAGACAGCAGGTACGTACTCTGAGTTTCAGTAAATCAGAATACAAGACCAGAAACTGGTAATACTTGAAAAATCTTCTTTTTCAAAAAGTACGTAGTATAATTTCTAGCTAAATCTATCAGAATGGAAGCCATGCTGGTGGGGAGCCCAGTGCCGTGGGAGTGCACCGCAGACCCGTGCAGACAGGTCTGGAGTTTGCCTGATGACACTGGGACACTCCATTCCTCAAGGCTAAACCTTGTGCCTCTTCCGGAGAAAGCCACGCCCAGCCCGGTGGTGATTTCATCCCAGCAGGTCCCTGCTTTGGTCACCTCCACGACTCTGCAGGCCTCGGCCACGCCCTCACAACCTCTACCTTTGTCTGGTGGTTACATTATTGGGGGATTCTCCTTGCACGTGCCTCGTCCTTATGTAGACTCCAGGCTCCATGGAGAGCATTTGTATCTTCCTTTTCCATACCCTGTCCAGCACTTGGCACGGCGTTCTCCGCTCCTCACCGGGGCATTAACGTTGGATCACTTGATATCGCTCTGAATATCAGTGAATTTGAGACAGCTCTGGAGCTAGCGGCAGGTTAAATGACTTGACACTCTCCTCTGCCTGGCAGAATTTTATGACAAAACAAAGCCACTGCCGTGTGCAGCAGAGGGGACACAGCCAGCTGCAGCAGGAGAGAGCGGCAGCTCAACGCTCCCCGTGCAGCCCGGCGGGACAGTCCTAAACCCAGGCACGGGTGGCACGGCACAGCCTGGAGAAGCAGACACCACCTGCGGAAGCCCAGCGGAATGGAAAGGTTAAGCAAGGCTCAGCTGCGCTTTATTTTAATGGAAAAATAAAAGACAATTCTCCTCCCCAAAGCCTTGTCTGGAATCCAGGGATTCAGCAGAGCCCCACCCCTGTTGGTTGCCTCCAGCTCCCTGTCGTTGCCTGTCGTTGCCGCTGACAACGACAACTGGCTGTCAGCGTGGAGAGAGATAACAGTTTACAGCGACTATATTCTCTATTTATTGCAGGAGAGATGCTGTTGTGTTTGCTCCTGGTGCACGAGAACTGAATGTGAAATACTGTCAGGATTAGCTGCTGCGCTGGAGAGCGCTGCCTGGCGTGTCGCAGAGACGGAGGGGCTGCTCTCCGCCAGGCGTCCAGCCGAGCGGGAGACAAGGGTTCCAGGACCTGGTTCTCAGGCTTTGAGCTCGTCCTCGAGACCTCCCCCACCGCCTGGTTGCCGTGGGCCGTCTCTGTGCAGGGCTCTGGGCAGCCACGTTAGCCCCCGTCTCAGTCACATGGTGCGAGCCCTCGGGGTCTGGGCGACACGGACACTGGTGTGTATTTTGGGAGGGTGGGAGTGGCCGCAAACTATAAGACATCATTGCTTTCTAAGTTCCCAAGGGGGTCTCAGACAAGCACAGAGTCAAATCTTCATTAATCATTTTCTACGTAAAGCACAGTCCCGTTCAAAGAAAAGCAAAGGCAGGAACGCAGGCTCCGCGGATCCCAGGGGTCTGATTTCCTGTCCAGTCGTTGAAAACGTGTGGCTGCTAACCGCCCGGCTGTGTTACAGGCGCCGCAGCACAATCGCGAAACACAGCGAGGACTCTTCTTTGCTTATCCCCCGTCTCTCCCCGCTCTGCTCATTTCAACAGGTGAAGAGATTGTTTTCCTGTTCAATCAGATACGCTGTCTCGAATCCTGAGTCCAGATGTTCCAGGCAACTGTGGTCTATTCCGGAAGCTCTCCCGGAGGAGATTACAACACTCTTCTCTTTTGTTGCAGAAATGCTACTGCGACCTCTTCAATGTCAGGCAAATTTTAATGGCACAGTAGTATATAAATGGCCAGATTGCGCTTTTTAAAATACAACTTTCCCATCATTTTTTAAAACTAACAGCTAAGATAAAATTCATATATCATAAAGTTCACCATTTTAACGTGTGCAATTCAGTGTTTTTTAAAATACATTAAGAGTTGTGCATCGATAAACTCTATCATAGAGTATTTTCATTACCCGCAAAAGAAATTTCATACCTATTAGCAGGCATTTCATTTCCTCCCCATCTCCAGCTCCTGACAACCACTACTGCATTTTCTATCTTTTTGGATTTACCTGTTCTGGAATCATAAGCTATGTGGCTTTAATGTCAGGCTGCTGTCACTAGGCATGATGTTTCCAAGGCTCATCCATGTTCACCCATAATGCATCAACACTTCACTCCTCTCATGGCTGAGGGATGTCCATTGTTTGCGCACATCACGCTTATTTACCCATTCACCAGGTGATGGGTCCTTGCGCTGTTCCCACTGTTTTGGCTACTCTGAATAATGCTGTCGTGAACATCGTACACAAGTTTCTGTGTGAACATATCATATGTACTCAGTTTTCTTGGGTATATACCCAGGAGTAGAATTACTAGGTAATATGGTAACTATATGTTTAACTTTTTGAGGAACTACCAAACTATTTTCTACAGAGGCTACACAAGTTGTATTCCTACTAGTAATGCATGAAGGTTCCCATTTCTCCATATCCTCACGACACTTGTAGTTTTCTGTTCTTTTTCATAATTGTCTTAGTGGGTATCAAGTGGTGTTTCACTGCGGTTTTGATTTTCATTTCACTGATGGTTAATGATATTGAGCATCTTTTCAGATACTTATCGCCTATTCGCATTTCTTTGGAGAATGTCTATTTAAATCCTTTGCCCAGTTTTAAGTGGAATTATTTGTCTTTTGTTTTGAGTTGTGAGAGTTCTTTATATTAAATATATTCTAGATACTAGAATTTTATTGTATCAATAAATCACGAGTATTTTCTTCCATTCTGTAAGCTGTCTTTTCACTTACTTGATAGTGTCTTTTGACACACAAAAGGTTTTAAGTTTAACAAAGTCCAATTTATCTATTTTTTCTTTGGTTGCTCGTGCTTTTGGTGTCACATCTAAGAAACCATTGCCAATTCAAGGTCACAAAGATTTACCTCTATGTTTTAGTCTAAGAATGTTATAGTTTTAGTTTTTACATCTAGGTCACCATCCACATTGAGTTAATTTTTGTACATTGTGTACATTGTGTGAGTTAGGGACCCAACTTCATTCTTTTGCACATGAATATTCCAGTTGTGCCAGCGGACGTTGCTGAAAGGATTATGCTTTCTTTGCTGAATGGTCTTGGAATCCTTGTCAAAAATTAACTGACTATAGATGTACAAGTTTATTTTTTAACTCTCAATTCTATTCCATTGATCTATATGTCTGTACTTATGATAGTACCACACTGTTTTGATCACTGCAGCTTTACAGTAAGTTTTCAAATCAGGAAGTATAAGTCTTCAAGTTCTTTTTCAAGAATTGTTTTGGTTACTCTGAGTCCCTTATGATTTCATGTGAATTTCAGAGTCCCCTTGTAATTTCTTCAATAAAGACAATTGGGATTTATTTGATAGGGACTGGGTTGAATCTCTAGACCACCTTGGGGAGTACTGCCATGTTAACAATATTACATCTTCCAACCCATTTATATGGAATATACTAATACTTCCATTTACTTAGGTCTTCTTTAATTTCTTTCAATTTTGTTTTGTAGTTTTCAGTACACAAGTCTTGTACTTCTTTTGTTAAATTTATTCTTAAGTATCTTATTTTTTAAAACTATTTTAAGTGGAATTGTTTTCTTAATTATTTTTGGATTGTTTATTGCTAGTGTATAAAAATACAAATGGTTTTGTATATTGCTCTTATATCTTCCATCCTGATGAACTCATTTATTATTTATGACTGGTTTTATTTTTTGTGGCTTCCTTAAGATTTTCTAAGTACAAGTTTATGAATAGAGATAGTTTTACTTCTTTCTTTCCTATTTGGATGTCTTTTTTATTTTTCTTTCTTTCTTACCTGATAGCTCCAGCTAGAACCTCTAATATAATGTTGAACAGAAATAGTGAGAGTGAACATCCTTGTCTAACATCCCCTGAACTGAGGGCGAATGACTCCCGTCTTCCACTGTTAAGTACGACGGTAGCCATGGGGTTTTTCACAGATGCTTTTTATCAGGTTTAAGATGTTTCTTTCCATTCCAAGCTTGCTGAGCCTTTTATCGTGAAAAGATTTTTGGATTTTGTCACATGCTTATTCCGTGTCCACTGAGATGACCCTGTGCTTTTTATCCTTTATTCTATTAATATATTACATTGATTGATTTTCATATGTTCAGTCAAATTTTCTTTCTTGGGATAAATCCCATTTGGTTATGGTGTATAATCATTTTATATGTGGCTAGAATCAGTTTGTGGCTATTTTGTTGAGGATTTTTACACCTTTCTTCATAAGGGATGTTAGTCTGTAGTTATCTTTTCTTGTGATATCTGTGTCTAGTTTAGTATCAGGGTATACATTCTTTTTTCTCATTTAAGTTTTGGAGTAGTATTTACTCATGCATCATAATTTGCCTGTATTTTTTGCACCTATCAAAAATATTTTTACATTGCAATATCTACTTCTTTTCCCATCGTAGGGTCTAATACCTGTGCAGTCTATTTACTGAGGATTGGAACTTTGTTTTTTGCCCACACAATAATCTGATATAATAATGAAAATGGTTGAAACAGTGACGTACTGCTTTCTCTGTGGCCACGATGTTTTCCTATGATACCTCCCTAATGTTTACCTTACAGGCAAAGGCTTTCTTCTCTCCCTAATCCCAACACTCTGGTTACCAAATTCTTCCCACTCCATTAAGCCCACTTCACATATTACCTTCCTCATGAACTCGCTCATAAAGGATTTCTTTCTCTTCTGAACTCCTAGAGCACTTCTGTTTGACCTACTCAGTAGTGCATGTACATGCCTGTATTTGTTGCAGGTTTTCGCTGCAGATTTTAGTGTCTTTTCTTTCCTGAGAGATTCGTGACTCTGGTTTACACTTCGCTTCATCGCTAGTACCTAAAAAGGACCTTCTCCTCAGTTCAAATTCAATAAATGTTGTTTTAATAAGTTTCTTAATTAATCCTTGATATAATGCCCAGAAATTCCACACAATATGTAAAATTATATTTATGCCACTGTCTTTAAGTTCATCGAGCACAAATAGCAATTGTGGATTTGAATATATGCCAAGCGTTTCCACCTAGTCAACAACTATATTAAAAAGTTCAAAGTGTATAAAATGGATGTTTTTGCATTGAAACGATATTACATCATTTTATCACATGGCACCATGAGAATTAGAATGAGGGAAAAATAAATTATGTCATAGGCAGTGACTTAGAAAAATTTCAAGGTGAAATTATGTGCTTTTTCCCTAGTAGGAACTCGCTTCCCCGAGAATGACAGAAGTACCTGGTGTCAGCAGAATGACCGAGGTGACGATCAGGGAGCAGATGACCAGAATCACAAGCAGTGCGATCGCGATGCCTTTCCAGTTTCGTTGCGGAGGATTACTTCCCACCAGCTCCTAAAACAACAGCAGTAGGAAAGAAAACCCGAGTGAGTGAAATAAAGAAATCGAATAAGCCAAACAAATATATTTCATTTAAATCGAGGACCGAGACCCAAAGCAGTGAAGGAGTGCATTCCCATCCTCGAAGCTGCTGTTAGCTCCTCTCTATGCCCATCCACCTTCGGTGCCCAAAGCTCAGCCTGTCTCTTCTCCGTACTGTGCAAAACTTTGTCTCAAGAAAGCATCTGCTATGACATGACGTTTATGGCTTTTGCGCAAACCCAATGCTCCTCCCAATAAACCGGACTCCACAGTACAGGGTAATCCTGAAGCTTCCTCTTCATTACAGACAACGTACTTGCCCCCGCTGAGTAAACCCAAGCAGGATTAGACCTTCTAGACCTAAGTCCTCTCTTGTCTTTCCCTGTCTTTACAGCTATGCTATTAACTTTTACTTCAGGTTGCCACATTTACGTATTTATTTAGCACATACTATGTGCCGATTGTAATCAACTTCTGCCCATCTCTCACCATCTTGAGGTTTTTCTTTTTCTATAGCTCCTCATTCACAGTTTCAAGATTTTCCTCTCTCTTCACAGGGTGACTCACTGATCCCTATTCTGGGGTTTAGTCTCCTCCGTGGAGCCCTATTTGCACTGTAGCCAGGGGTAGGGGGGTGGGAATCTGTAGACACTGGTAAAGGATGCTAAAGGTTGGATAAATCTAGGAAATTTATCAGGCATATTGGCTGCTGAGACCAAACTTTCTGTTCCCTTCAAATTAGGGTGATCATATAATTTGTAGTCCAAACTGGGATCCTTTGAGAGACAAAGGGGGCAACGTTAATAATAAATAATAAGTATAATAGTTATGTATTAATTATTTTTATTAATTATGTAGAATCAAATAAGGACAGATGGTCACACTAAACCCAGAGCTGAGAACACTCTCTCACAGTGCCCATAATTGCAGCTCATAATAACCAAGCCATGATGAAGAAGAATGGAGCTGGCCTCAAAAACAGACAGTGCAATATATAAACATATCTTCATCCAACACTGGAAGTTCATTAGAATGAACCAAATTGTGGCAGATCAAAATAAAGACAATACTCAATCATGGAATGGCAAATAGTTAATATTTATCATCCAAATATTTAATATTGGATATATTAGTTTTTAAATTAAGACAAATTCAGAGGGCCAGCATAGTCTTAGCAGGAAAGAGTTCTATATTTGTTTAGAAATTTTTACCTGTCTCCATATTTGCTATCCAGAACTTAATTTATCTATCAGAAAGTAGCTTTTTAGAACTTAAAAAGTAAGACTAAACATAGCATGAAATAACTACAAAAAGTTACACTAATTCAGTCTCATTTTCTAATAGACAAGGTTTTCTTTGTAAAAAAAAAAAAAAATCACTGGCTAATACCAAGGACAAGTGATTAAACAATGCTGACTCAACAGCTTTTCATTTCACCCAAATTCAAAAGAAAAATAAACCCTTCTCACCAAATGTGTGAATAGTGCAAATCTTTAAGTGGTACTATTCATACAACCAACACAGGGTAGACAATTTGTCATAGACATCAGCCACAGGGAACCATCAAAGCCAGTGCTTTACTATTCAAGACCAAATCTTATTCAATATCCAGAATGACAAAATTAATGTTATTGTGTTCAACAGCTCAAACAATTGATATCTTTTGAATCTTGTTTCTCTGAAGAATAATCTAGAATTCTTAATTCTGTTGTAAACATATTTATTATATAATAGGTGCATCTCTCGAAGTCTATGTATAAAATAAAACATAACAAGGCAAAAAACCCCAGGACTTTTGCTTTGCATCAATGAGTGTAACTGATGACTTGCAAGGGTGCACTGGAGCTAACGTTGCAGGGACAGATCTCTCCCTGGCCCGGACACACACAGTAGTATATCCCAGTTTCAGGTGGATACTGTTACAGACAATGAAACAGTATATTTACAAAGATGACCAAAATACAAAGATGTTTGCAAAACATGCCACATGAAAATAAAGTTGAAGAATATGTTCAGCCTCAAATATCAAATACTCAGAGTTTTCATCTATCTGAAGACATATCACATGGAAGAGGGAGAGAACTTACTCTGTGTAGCTCCCAAAGGCACAGTTACAAGCAAAAGGAAATTTCACAGAGGCAGAACTGTGTATCAGTCAAACTTCAGAATTTCTAAGAATTAGTATTGCCTAATAATAGAATGGGCCGCTTCGCCAGGAAGTGGGCAGGAGGAGTGAATATCTACTAAGGGTCCCAGAGGCCAATACTTCAGGGAAGAAGGTGGAAAGAGATGATCTTAAAAATGAAAAATAAAGGATAAATTCTACAGACATATATAGGATGGAGAAGAAAGATGCAAAACCAAGGAAGTTGGTACTGCAGGTGGAGAAATGAATGAGAGCCAGGATACTACTTCCTGAAAAGGGACGAAGACTGTTTCCACCAGGCCCACGGGACTAATAAAAGATTTTCCACGGAAAATCCATTCAGTATGTATTATTGAATGCAAGAATGCACAGTAAGATAAGCAAACAGGTGTTGACAGCACATCCCACTTAAGTGAAGTGATTCTGGATTATATACACCATTTCTTAAGTACAGATGCATCATATTGTCTTTCAGGCAGTATTGTTGCATCTAAAAAGCAGAGATTTTACCCACGGGAATGAAGACATTCACTGAATTCCATTTATATTTGCCTAATTTCATTTTTCAGAGAGCAGGTAATTTTCTTTTAGCACATAACGTTATAACAATAGTGAGAACCAAAGAGAAGAAAAGATAAACAATTTTGTTAATCCGGGAAATGAAAAATTTTCACCTTTTCTATACTCCTTTCTATTCCTGGTCTATATGCACATGTAATTTTTACATAGATACAGCCACAGCATAGACATGGTTTTTAAGTTAGAATGCAGGCTAATATAATATGTGCTTCTTTGAACATCTAATTTGACTCTCTGAATAAAATTCAGACTTCCTCATCTCAACTTCCAGAAGTTGAACTATCAATCATTTGAGTAGAACTGATTCTGCTTCCCATCAAGAGCAAGAGAAGTCAATCAATTATTCCTTCAAACATTGAGTTTCAGTGGTACATTTCCCAGTAGAATTATATATTTTTTTGCCTGGAATGGTGAAAGTGTGGCTATAATATATTCCCTGTTCTGTCTGGTAGCATATGCATGCCTTGGAGGTCAATTAAAATGGAAAAGAATGTTTACAATTAGCCATTTGCTCTAAGAAGGAGAACAAATCTTCCATCTACCCAACTATCGATCCATCATGCATCCATCCATCTAACCACAACCATCCATCTTATCCATCCACATCCATCCATCCACATCCATCCATCCGGATCTATCCATCCACATCCATCCATCTAACCACAACCATCCATCCATCCATCCCCATCTATCCATTCACAGGCATCCATCCATCCACATCCATCCATCCATTCATCTACATCTAGCCATCCATCCATCCATTCATCCACATCCACATCCATCCATCCATCCAGATCTATCCATCCACATCCATATCCATCCATCCATTCATCTACATCTATCCATCCATCCAGATCTATCCATCCACATCCATCCATCTAACCACAACCATCCATCCATCCATCCACATCCATCCATCCACATCTATTCATCCATCCACATCCATCTATCCATCCACATCTATCCATCCATCCACATCCATCCATCTATTCATCCACATCCATCCATCCATCCATCCACATCTATCCATCCACATGCATCCATCCATCCACATCTATCCATCCACATGCATCCATTCATCCACATCCATCCATCCACCTACATCCATCCACCCACATCCATCCATCCATCCACATCTATCCATCCACATCCACCCAACCATCCATTCATTCATCCATCCATCCATCCACATCCATCTATCCATCCACATCCACATCCATCCATCCACATCCATCCACTCACATCCATCCATCTATCCACATCCATCCAACCATCCATTCATTCATCCATCCTTCCATCCATCCACATCCATCTATCCAACACATACTTACCTAGGGCTTACTCTGCCAGGCCCAGTTCTGTGAACCTTGGATATAGCAGTGAACAAAACAGACAATGACACTGTTGAATGGCTTTCATATTTCTCATGTTTCTTTCTTTTATTCTAGTGCAGGATGGAGGGGACAAACGGTAATCAGGTAAACTCAGTAAGAGAGGAAGGAACGAGCAGGATGATGGGGTCCTGTGGGCTGTTGGCATTGAAGGAGGTGAGAGAGATCTCCCAGCAAAGTGACATTTGAACAGAAGGAAGGAATCATGCAGGGACGACAGCTGAGAGAAGGCAGTCGGGTTCGGGGAGCGCAGGCACCCAGTCTGGAGGTGGCGCACACTTCAGTGTGGAGGTCAGCGAGGAGGCGGTGGCCAGAGGTGCGAGAGAGAGTGGGGTGACTGAGCTGAGCGAGGCTGTCAGGGGAAGGGGCCAGGGAGTGCAGAGCCTGAGGGCTGGTGTTTGAGGGACAGCGTACAAGCCCAGCTGTGCGTGAATCAGATTCCCGCTTAGGAAGATCGCCAGGGGAGCTGCTGCACTGGGAACAACTAGGGCAGCCAGGGTGGGAACAGAGGGATGAGCAAGAGGAGAGAGTGTTGGAGACTTGTCCCAGGTGGGAGGGGTGGAGGTGGAGAGAAGTAGTTGAATTTTGGGCGTATTATAGAAAAAATTAGTCAACAGTGCTATTCCTGGCAGATCACGCAGACCTAGGTGTCAAGACACATTTATGTTCCCCGTTTGCAGTTAAAGCGCTCTCTGGGGCGCTAGCCTTCCATTTGCAAGAGAAAGGCCTTATGTGCAGTTACAGAGCCAGTCTGTCTTCCTCTCTAGCTCTAAGCCAAATCTAAGTTCTTCCCCACTCTCGGCACATGCCTTCTTGCCCCTGGAGCAAGTCGTTCCCTTCTGTGTCCTCTGTCCTCACAGCCCCCCCGCCCCCAACTTCTCTGCTCCCTGGGATCCCCCCACCTTCATTTTGCCAGACAAACCTCTTTTCATTCTTATCAGTTAAAATACCACCTCTGACATTTTAGGAAGCCTTGCCCTATTTCACAGGCATTATTCTTTTATCTGGATACAATCAAAATACTCAATAAGTGCTTTTCTGTAACATTGTCGCACCATTAAATTGTGTATTTAATGCTGTGTTGTTACCAGATTGCAAACTGCTTAAGGACACAATTATCTTGCCATGTTCAAGGTCCCAATGACTAGTACAAAACTTGGGGCACCACAGTGCACAGGGACTGTGCGTGGAGGGAATGAATGAATGGATGCATGGCTTTATACAAAGTAACTTTTATTTGACAGCATGTCTGGCAGAAAGACGATCGTGATTGACGTGGAAAGCAAAGGGTTACTGCAAGTCGGTTGCATCAGTGAGGCCATAAGCAGCAACAGATCCTACAAGATGTAATGCAAACTGACATGTATAGTTGGCAATTCCTGTCCCTCGTGACATCACTGTTGCTCATACTTATTTTTAACTCAGGCAAAAAGAAAACAAACAGTGAAGTAAAAACAAGTCATACCTTTTCCTAAATTGTTGGTTATTTAAATATAAAATACATCTTTGCAGAATGTTACCATCTTAGTCATTTGTGATTACAGCTTGATATTTTATGTGCCAATTGTACATGTGAAATGGAAGAAATACAGAATTAGAATAATAATGAAAGACAACTCAATGTCATCTGTGAACTGATTCCAGAATGACTCCACCATACGCTGCTTCATTTTTCTAAGGCCTGTGGGACCCTTCACCTACGGAGGGCATCCACACATGCTCTCTCCTGTCTGTGTTAAAATCCAACCCACCTTCTCCTGGTTTGAGTTTCATACCTCCCACAGATTTCCCTCACTAGCTTTACCCCTTATGACAAGGAGTGCAGATTCGAATGAGAACTCTGAGGTGGAGATAATTTTAAAACTTAGAGACATTGAAGGCTGCAAGTATGACAGGTATGGGAGACGAAAGAGGCCAACTGCTTAGGTGTTACGAGGGTTAAATACAAATGCATTTGAAAGTGCATTAGAATTTATAGAAATCATAGAAACATAAGATATTGCTTTACTATCTATTGCTATCACCACTAAATCATGTTTCAGTAACGTTTGATACATAAAAGGGAAAAGAACTCAAAAGTACGTTACATTTCCTACACTTTCATAAAGAGAGTGACGGGGTAGGATGATCACACGCCTGCTGTGATCCTCCAACTCCTTGTTTCATCCTAAGCTCTAACAAGAGAAAATCAGAACTTTAATTTTTGTTCGCCCCTCAAAGAAGGGTGATCCGGGTTACAGCAATGTGACTCCACGATAAAGTGATGCCTTCCTTGGGCAGCAAATACCCCTGGAATGTTCTGGGTGCACGTTGTATGATATGCTTGTTTCATGTAAGCTAAAGGGACAGAGGCATTGCAGCCAGCCAAAGTGAGTCGAGAAGAGGATTTGACAGTAAACCAAAGCCTCTTCCCAAAGACACGCCACTGCGGGAGCGGAGACCTGCGATGCAGGAACAACCAGGTGCAGGAGGACAGCAGGGACCGCAGGGACCGTAGAGGTCCTGCCTGGCCGGCCATGATGGGGACAGCTGGCACTTTCGCATTTTATTTCCCTTAGCTAAAGGCAGAGGGGTCAACCAGATGGCCCTCTCACTAGGGAAGGAGGAAGTGAGTTACATTATTTTTCTCACAACAGTCCATCTTTGAACCAATCAATCTCCTCTTCTCCGCACAGCTTGCAGGGGAGTATTAAGACAGCAAGACCGCATCTAGCTCTCCGAGTGGAAAGAGGCCTTTTCTAGGACACACGGGAGCTCAGTTTAGGTCACTGATAGTTTTAAATAATTCCAGAAGAGGTGTATCGATCAGCAGCTAGTGGGCTTCAGCATTTGGGCTGGAAGAGAAAACACAAGGCAGATCCCAAGCCACTGTCAGTAAGGTGCTGTGGAGACTTCCCAGGGGACACTTTCTGCTCCCTGACATCCTCCCCTCCCCAGGGCTGTCATTTTGGTTTTTTAAGTACTTTTGGGGTGCTTTTGCTGGTACAAGCATGAGGGAGAGATGAGGAGACCACAAGTCAGGGCGGTACAGGGCACGGGGTGCTTCAGCCACGCTGAAATGGCCCCACCGAGCAGCTGTTTTGGAAAGACGGAAGCAACCGCGTGGTGGGAATGGGAGGTGGTGGTGGACGGCGAGACCCTCCTCTCCAAAACACTTCTGTTGACTTCATTAATTTGAAGTTAATTTTGGTTGACGGGCCCAGCGTTTGAGCACTGCCAGCTAATTACGGGTCCTCATCATCTTAGTGAGAGAACAGGAGGTGCTATTCCCCAGGACTGTCCGACACTAACCCCTGGGCACCCCCACCCCTGGACACCGTCTGCCATGTTCCTCCGTGTTTACAAGGGACATCTCCCCATTCGGGGCCCCTCAGGGCTCTCCACTGCCCATTCTATATGCCTGGTGGACTTATCTGGGATCCCCTCTCCTCTTCCCATATACATTTGGAAACTTCCGAAGTTGGCTATTTACATAACACGACTCTCTATTACTGCCCGAGGGAATAGCACGTCAAATCCTACCCACCGGCCTTACTAAGGTAGCAGTCAGCCCTCTACCACAAGTTCAGCAAAACTGCGTTTGGAGAATGAGCTCTGCTTTACCAATCCTTCTAGGAAAGCAAACACGCAAGAAAGCAGGCAAATTATTAACTTAATATCGATGTGTTAAAATTTTTGCTTGATTATTTTTACCAACATATTCAAACACCAGAGCTCAAACCATTTCTAGCTCTTCAGTTTAATTGACTATATAGGATAGGTTATTTTATAAGATTAATTCAAAATGTAAGCTATTCTTACCTTCAGAGCTCAGTCTAACTTGGGCCTATTTTGATATAATGTTTAAAAGGTATCAAGTTGTTCCATAAATCTCCAAAAGCAATAGCACTGTGACCTGATCATCATGGAAAGAAATCTCACAACCCGTCATGCCCAGGAGAAACCCCTTTCAGTGAAAACACAGCCACCAAAGTCCATCACAGGACTTAAAACCAAGCATTTGTATCTTTCACACTGCTGTGTATGGTAACAACGCCTTAAAAGCATCTTTACATAATGGCTTTCTTTGCAAGGACTCACTGAAACCCACAGGCATTTTGAGACAAATTTTCCGTCCGGGGCAGCTTTTTGGCAAGCTCAACACATCACTTCCCAATGTCAAAAATCCCCGCAGGCACTCAATAAATACCGAGCAACTAACAAACCAGTCTCAAAGGCCAGAACCACCAGCAATTTAATGGCAGAGACTAAAATAATTCGAACTCATTTTTTCAGAAGGGCTTGCCACCCTGACGCAGTGTCCCAGCAAGGGACGGTGCAGTGCCAAGGTCAGAGAGAGCTCGGCTGCCCTCCTCCACCCCTGGGTCCCCACCGGCCCTGAGAGCCTCTGCGCTCCTGCCCGGCCACAGGTAATTAGCTGGCTCAGCCTGGGTCGCGAGTCTGCTCCAGGACCTCAGGTGAGATTGAAATATTCCGATTTATTCTCGGCTGCTGTCACGGACCACGAGAACAGAAGATAGGGGAGTTACGCGGCTACTCCCATGCGGTGAACGGATGCAGGGGAGATAAAGCAGGGTCACAGAACGAGAGGGGTGAATTAGGTGGAGAAGCCAAGACACAGAAGAGAATGAGCCCCTACTGGCGTTTCATTTCTTGACTTAATTTTCCTCCTGAGGCCTGGATGAATTTTCCCCTTAGATTTAATAATCCTCTCCTGCTACTTTATGAAATATTTTATTTCTCATTTTACTTAAACCAGTTTCAGTTGATTCCTGAAACTTAAGAACAAAGAAGATGAACGCAGGGACAGTAAAGCTACTCATCCAGCAGCCGCCCCCGGGCCTGCCCCGTTCCTGAGAACGCTCCCCGCGCTCCCTGCTCGCGAGTGACGCGCTGCTCCCGCTCCTGTGGCCTATTCCGGCGAAGCCGACGCTTGAGAGCCAGGTGAACATTTTAACCACCCACTTGGTTTATAATTCCAAATAACTCATTTGCTAATTTCATGCCTAAAGTGTCTTTGAAAAGAGTGTTTATTCCATCCATCTGCATAGTTATTTTTCCGGAAACTTTGGGTGGAGTTTAGCGATTACCTGAACAGATTCCCCAAGAATCCGCTTGTGACCACACAGCGGTGGCACAGCCTGCTCCGTGACAGGAGGAAGCTAATTCAGGTTGCGGCAAATGCCAGCCAGGACACCTGGCACAACAAGATGTTCATGCGTCTTAAAGAGAATGGGCTGTTCCTGAGGTAGTCACTATTTTAGGTACCAACTTACTCAAAAAGAAAGCTGTAGTATTTTTAAACCATAGCTGGCCTAGAATAGAATCTGTTCAGTAGATCTACTTTAAGCAGCTATTGGTCTACGTCACCATTTCCATACGGTTCAGTCTAATAGACAAACATACAGCATCAGAGAAGTGATTAGTCACAGGGAAACGACTGATCAGTTATCTCCATGCAGTAAGTCCACCTGCAACCTTGACCCCCTCTGCCATGCAGCCTAACGTGTTCAAAAGTCATGGTGCTCAGGATGTGGACATCTCATGGGGAGGGCTTGTCGTTCTGTCTGCTGCACGGGTCCAGTCCATGTAACGGGATGCTATACGGCAATGAAAGCCACCACTGTCCACCACACGCATGGCGTGGATATGTCTCATCAACACAGCTTTAGGTGACATAGGTCAGACACTAAGGAATATAGGATGAATAATTCCATTTATATAAAGTTCAAAAATAGGCCGAACTACGCTATAGTAAAGGACTCACACATAAGTCTATGAAGACCAGCCAGAAAGAGAATTCCGTAAAATCCAGGGCACTATATAACTCAGGGGAGAGGAATTGTAAGTAGAAGGGGGAATTCGAGGAGCAGGAGCCCAGGGGCGCTGCTAGACTCCACCGCTTGACCTAGGTGGGTGATTTCATCGTGGAAATCTCAGGGTATACTCACCTGCTCAGCTATATGTTTATGTGTTACCTGGTTTCTGCACTGAAATATTTCACAGCAGCAGAGGTTAACATGTGAGCTGGATCCCAGCTTTGTGACAGCAAGCACTGGCCAAGAGGGATGACCTGAAGAGACACGTCCTGCGCTTACACCCTGGAGGAGAGAGATGTCGGTAGGCTAAAGACAGGGTGAGACAGGACAAGGCGCAGGGAGCTCAGGGCCATGGGGGAGTATGGTGACGACTGCGCTGGTTCTTATGGGCGCGGGGGCAGGCCAGGGCTCTCTGAGGAAGTTGGGTTTAAGTTTAAGAAGGATTTAAGTTGAGAGTTGAAGCGTGCACAGGAGCGAGGGGGTGAACAGTCGGGAAGGTTCCATGCAAGAGCAGGGCCTGAGCCTGGTGCCCCATGTGGCCGGACAATGGCCGAGGGGCGAAGCGTCCCAAGATGAGGCTCAAGGGAGGGGCACAGATGCAGCCAGGCCCGGCCA
>RJWJ010033795.1:0-17670 GCA_004363605.1 Indri indri | reverse complement strand
GGATCCAGGACTATGGCCCTTCCCTAACAGTGCTGAAATGGAGGCAAGTCGTGAAAGAGTCTTCCCTCTTTGCCATCCAGCACATCCGTCACAAGGTGTTCAGTCTCACCTCCTCACCCCTCTCCCTGCAGGCAGTGCACGGCGCAGGCCTCTGTGCAGTCTCTCACCTGGACCTCCCACAGGGGCTTCAACCACTGAGCCTCCTAGAGTAAATGTAAATCTGATCTTGACTTCTTCCTACCTAAAACCACGCACTGGCTTCCCCGTGTCCTTAAAAAAAGCCCAAACTTTTAATACATCACTTATCCACAGGCGCGATCATAGCACACTGCAGCCTCGAACTCCTGGCCTCAAGCAATCCTTTTCTTTATACCTTTTGCCAAGCAAAAGCACTTATACCCCAGAAGTGACCACTATTCTGACCCCTTTCAGAATTAATTAGTATAGCCTGTCCTTGAACTACATATGAATGGAGTCACACAGTATGTACTCTTCTGGGTCTGGCTTCTTTCAGTCAGAATAATTTCTGCCAGATTCATCGATACCATTACTTATATCGGTAGATCACTCTATTTTATTGCAGTACATAGTACTCTATTGCCTGAAGATAACACTATTTATTTATCCCTTCTCCTGTGGGTGGACAGTTGGGTTGCTTCCAGTATTTAGCTGTTACGAATAAAGCTGCTATGAACATTTGACAGACATATGCACTCTTTTCTTTTGAGTATGTAACTGGAAGTAGAATTGTAGGGTCACGGGGTAAGTGCATGTTTTGCTTCAGTAGATAGAGTACTACCAAAGTGGTTGCACCAATTTGCAGTCCTCGTGGCAATATTTGAGGATTCCAGATGTTCTACTTCTTTGCCATAACTTGGCATTGTCAGTGTTTTTAATTTGAGCCATTCTCGTGGGTGTGTAGTAGTATTTCAGTGTAGTTTTAATTTGCATTTCCTTGTTGATTAATGATGTTGAGTAACTTTTCATATGCTTATCAGCCATTTGGATATTCTTTTGTGAAGTGTCATTTCAAGTCTTTTGACCAATTTATTGGGTTTTTTGTCTTTTTCTTATTGATCTTTGTTTTAGATATGAATCCTTGGTTGGATGTATGTAGTTTTAATATCTTCTGCCAGTTTGGAGTTTATATTTTATTCTCTTATTTTAATGAAATATAACTTATCAATTTGTTTATGATTAAAAGTTAATCATATGATTTTTTTTGCATGTCCTGTTTAACAAATCTTTATGTATCTCAGGGTTGAGTGCCTATTGTCCAATATTTCCTTCCATAAGCCTTTGTGTTTTATCCTTTACATTTTGATTATATTCTATTCACCTGTAAAATAAGGTACATTCAAAGTGTTTGGGTTTTTTTTTCCCCATACATATAGCCAGATGCTCTGAAACCATTACAGAAAAGTTTTTTTACCAATTAGCTCGCAATAGCACCTTTGTTGCTAATCAAGTGACCATCTATATTTCTATCTATTTCTAGATTCTCCATTCCATTTCACTGGTCTATGTACATATCCTTATGCCAATACTACTCTATCTTAACTAGTTCACCTTCATTGCAAGTCTTGAAATCTGATAATGTTTGTCCACCAACTTTGTTCTTCTTCCAAATTGTCTTGGCTCTTTTAGGTCCTTAACTTTTCCACATCAACTTCAGAATCAACTTGTCAAATTACATACACACAAAACTTGATAGGATTTTGATTAGAATTGCCTTAAATCCATAGATCAATTTGGTGAGGAAATAACACGTTAACAATATTATCTTCCAATCGTTTTACACTGCATATCTCTCTATTCATTTTGGTCTTCTTTAATTTCTCGGTAATATTTTATAGACTTCAGTGAATATATCTTGCATGTATTTTGTCATGTTATGATTAAGTATTTGATGTTTAATTGTATTGTAAATAGTACTTTATCTCATTTTCCAATTATTTATTACTAGTATTTCAAAATAAACTTAATTTTTGTATTAACATTATATCAGTATCAAAATAAAATTGATTTCAATATATTATCTTCATAGTCTACATCTTTGTATCTTTGCTAAATTCAATTACTGTTTGTATATTCTTTCAGGTTTTTAAGGTACATAATATATGTGAATAAAGACAATTTTACTTTTTCTTTACTAATGTTTATATCTTCTATAAAATCTTTTTCATGCCTTATTGCTGTGGCTAGGACTTCTCATACAATAGTGAATAAAAGCGATGATACTGGACATTATTGTCTTATTCTCAAATTCAGGGAAAATTTTTATACTGTTATGTGTGATATTAATTGTAAAAGTGGTGATGATGAACAGTCTTGTCTCACTTGTAAATTCAGAGGGAAAACATTCTGACCATTAAGCATGATGATAACTGTGAGTGTGTAAGGGAGGAAAAATAATTTTCCCTCTACCCTTCTAAGTTTTTAGCTGGGCCCCTATAACAAAAGACAGACTAACAAGAGAAAAACAAATTTATTAACATGTATGTCTCATATATACATGGGAGGTACCCAGAGATTGTGCATTTCTTACAGAGATGGTTTAGAACTCCAGCTTATATAGCATCTTCAACAAAGAACAATAAATTTTTTGAGAAGTGACAAAAAGGAAAAGGGCCCTGAGCTTCAAGAGGCGGTAAATTGTGGGAAGGCAAATATATGGGAAACTAGTGGTAGACAAAGAATAGTTAGCCAAGTTTGTTATGTAAATTCTTCTGCTACTGTGTTGGGGCTGATAAGGGTCTAAAGTCAAGTCATCTCCAACTGGTGACTAACTTTTGTCCTTTATGATAGAGAAGAAAGGGGAGATACCCTTGTAAATTTTTGTCCTACTTTTAGGAAAATAGGGGAAGAGCAGAGAGCTTTTCCTGTATCTGCCTCTTGTCAATTTCCTTTAGCTCAAAATAAGCCTTATGCCAAAGGGACATATTTTAGAGTGGAATTTTTAACCTTTATCAGATTAAAGAAATTCCTTTTGTATGATAGTTTGCTGAAAAATATATAATAAATGTGTGTTGAATTTTCTCATTTGTTTTGCATCTACTGAGATGACCATATGGTTTTTTTCTTTCATTTGATTACTATGGGGAATTACATTGATTGGCTTCTGAACGTTAAGCCAACCTTACATTTCTCAAATAAATGCCATTTGTTCATGACATAGTATTTTTTATCATTGTGTTTGATTTGATAATATTTTCTTTAACATTTTTGTGTCTATTCCTGAGAGATGTTAGCTTGTAATATTTCTTTCTTATGATATCTCTGTCAAGTTTTTGTATCAGGTTTGCTGGCCTCATAAAATGAGCTGAGAGGTATTTTCTCAGTTATTTTTTCTGGAATAGTTTATGTAGATTGGTATTCTTTCTTTCTTAAAGGTTTCAAAATTAAATCAGTATGTCTCCTCTATTTACTTTTTAGCTTTCCCTTTTCATATTTTTCTATTATTTGGGTATTTTAGAGATTGTACGGTGCAACTCTAATTGCAGTTTACCTTAAATTAGGACTTATCACTTCTCAAATAATGCAAACACCTTGCAAAAGTTTAACCCTGTTTAATTCTTCCTGACCTCCATGCTACTGTTTTCATATATTTTACTTATATATGTTATAAGCCCCTAAAATGTCAATACTCTTCCATCTTGAACCACATATTTCCCATTTCTGGTGATCTTCATTCCTTACTGAAGTTCTGCACTTCTGAGATCCTTTTGCTTCAGCCTGTACAACCCTTTTTAGTATTTCTTGTAGTGCAGATCCACTAGAGACTCATTCTCTCGGCTTTTGTTTGATGTAGAATGTCTTTATTTCACCTCTATTTTTGAAGTATATTTTTCACTATGTATAAATTTGTAGATGATGTCTATATTCCAAAAATTTCATCCTATTGTCTTCTTGCTTCCATAGTTTCAGTTGAAAAATCTGCTCTTGGCTTATTATCAATTCTTTGAAAATAATATCTTTTTTCCTTTTGCTGTTTTTGGTATTTTTCTCTATCTTTTCCTTCAGAAGTGTAATTATAATGTTCCTGGAAGGACTTAGAATATGTCATCGCAAAATATACTACTTAGCATATTTGTTATTTTGAGCTAAAAGAAATTGAGAACCAGCCGACACAGGAAGAGAGTTACACTGAGGCAACTTTTTATCACTTGAATAACTTTTATTTGCATAACAAGGTAGCTTCATTCACCACATATTTCCTCCCCTCCCCTTCCTGGAATTTGTCTCCACACCCTCCAGAAGCCCCAAACCTCTATTCCTTTCTGTAGCTCAGAATGATATAAAGTCTCAATCATCTAGCCACTTCCTTGACTCTCATATTTTTGTGAGTCTCCCACGCATACAAAATTAGAATTGTTTTTTCTCCTGTTAATCTGTTTCATGTCAATTTAATTTGTGGACCAGCTGAAGAACCTAGAAGGATAGAAGGAAGCATTTTTCCTCCCATGTATTCCTATGGGTTATTTCTTTGTATCTATCCTGATTGTGGTTCTCTGAGCATCTTGAATTTGTGGGTTCATGTCTTTTACAAGTTCTAGAAAATTCTCAGCCTTCATCTTTCAAAGATTGTTTCTGCCCTGTTTTCTATCTCCTATGCTTTTGGACTGAGGGAACACACGTTACACGTAATCAAACTATTGTGATATTGCCCCACATATCTCTTACATTCTGTTCTTTCTATTCCCTTTTTACCTTCTTTGTGCTTTAGCTTGAATATTTTCTATAGATCTTTCTCTGAGGTCAATCACTAAACTTGTTTTCTGCTATGACCAGTTTGCTGTTAAAACCCATGAAATGAGGTGTTTTGTTTTGTTTTGTTTTGTTTGAGACAGGGTCTTGCTCTGTCGCCTGGGCTAGAGTGCAGGTGCAGTGGTGTCATCACAGCTCACTGCAACCTGAAACTCCTGACCTCGATCAAGCCTCCCACCTCAGCCTGCCAAAGCACCGGGATTATAGGCATGAGCCAATGAGCCCCACTGAGTTTTTAAACTTAGACATGGCATTTGTCAGATGTCCATTTGATTGTTGTACATAGGCTTTGTTCAAATTTTCTATATTTTTATCCATCCATCCTTCCTTTCCTCTATTTTCTATAGCATATTTATAATAAAATCTACTAACTTCACCCTGTGGATAATTTTATCTATTTTATTGTCTTTTCTTGTCTCTTGCTTATTAGTAAAAACTTCCCTGCCTCTTCACATGTGTCTTGATTTTTGTATTGTATGCCAAGCATTGTGTGTGAAGAAACCATAGAGAAGTGAAGCTGATGCTATTTTTCTCCAAAGATGGTTCAGGCAGATAAGATGAGAGGTGAATGTCCTCAATCCGTTCAGGAATTAAGCTCCCAGGGAGCTGTGTAGCAGTTTTACGTAGATCCATTGCACCACTGTTTTTCAGATGTCTCGAGGATGAGATCTGTCCTGTTAATCGCAGGACATTCCATCCAGGGAAAACAATTCTCCTAAGCACTGTGAGACAGCCTTTCCAGGCTAGTGCCCAGCCTCTTTGCACCCCCTCAACTCGGCATTCGGCAAGGATTCTATCAGGCAAACTATCTGCACATTTGGGACTTCTCTAGATTTTAAACCAGCATAACAGGCCCTATGTCATTCTAAAGCTCCACTGGTTTCTCTGTGCCTAGTATAGTCCCTCTGCCTACAGCAAGCCTGACCTTCGACACATACTCACACTCAGAAAATCTTCATAAGGAAGAAAAGAATAATCTCAGCTCACCTAGGAAGAGCTCCTTCGTCTTTGGAGTGTTAGTCCTTTCTGTTTCCGCTGCCCTCTGATATCATTTAAAATGGGATTTCTGTAATTTACTCATTTTCTTCTAGTTGCTACACAAGACTAACAGTTTGTCACTATCTATTAAATCTTACTGGAAACCAGAAATCAACTCACTAACTCTTTTAATCCTAACTATTTTTTGGACAGGATCTCGCTCTGCCTCAGCATCCTGAGGAGCTAGGACTGCAGGCACCCGCCGCTACACCAGTCTAATTTTTCTATTTTTAGTAGAGATGGGTTCTTGCTCTTGTTCAGGCTGGCCTCAAACTCCTGGCCTCAAGCAATCCTGCCACTGCCTCCCTGAGTGCTAGGATTACAGGCATGAGCCACCGCGCCCCACATAATCCTCACATTTTTGAGGCAGGTACCATTTTCAGACAAGTTATATATCTTGCCAAAGGTCACATAACACTAAGTAATGAAGCTGGGAGATGAATCTGAGCTGTCTCATTCTAAACCAGAGGTGGCGACAGCCATTATGACCATGGCCTCCCATGGCTGAGAATATCCCTTTTGTAATAGGTAAAGAAATGCTAATTCTAATTTCTAATTGAAAATCTGGAGGGAAGATCATTTTTAAAACATTCTTTTGGGATTTGCTTTAGTCGGATATGTAAATAAAGGAGTTTAAATTCGGGGCACATTTCTGTCACCAAATTTTTTCTGTAGAAATTAAATTACCTTTTCTCATTCCTCAAGACACAAAGGACAAACCTCACTTCCTCAAAAGCCATTTTTGTCCCTATTTTCTTCAATAAACATGACAGACAGCTGTCAAATTTTCTTCCTCCCACAGAATATTATTGTTAATTATGATGATTCACTTCATTCATATGACTGCATCTGGGAAAACACCCTAATTTTGAGGCAGGGGATCAGAATAGGGAACACAGGTGGGGCGGAAGGATAGGAACAGAATTTGGGTTACGGATGGCTGACAAAAGCTGTAGTCAAGCTGCGATTGTAACCATTGCGAAAACACCTTGTTTATGAAACGGGTAGCCTTGCCAAAATAACAGGACAATACCTAACCCACAATTTCCACTAACAGTTAAAGATCAATCCTATGCGTTCTCTCCCCAAGTCACCCTGCAGGAGTTCTGTTTTGCACAACTTCTGAAAAGAGCTGAATGGACAGAAAAGAGATGTATTAATAAATCTCTTTCAAAATTGTTTTTTGAGAATCTGGTTTTACAGAGTTTCTGAGTAAACAGCAGGAGAACGGGCTACAGCCTCAACCATATCTCGAGGACAGAGTCACAGCCCCTGTGATAATCCCTCCTCCAAGGAAAGGCAGGAAACCATCTCTTGGACTTTGACATCCTGCTGCTGCTTTTGTTATCAACTGACACCATCAGTATTTTTTTTGTCTCTTCCTCCCTCTTAAAATCAGTGAGCCACTTGGCCTCGTGGCTGACGCCGGTCTCTCTCTCTTTTTTTTTTATTTCAGCATATTATGGGGGTACAGATGATTAGGTTATGTATGATGCCCTTGCCCTCCCTCCCCGCCAAGTCCGAGCTTCAAGTGTGTCCATTCCCGGGCAGGTGCGCATCTCACTCGTTGTTTGTGCATATGCCCGTCCCCTCCTTCCCCCTCCCCATTCCCCCTGCCCAACATCTAATAAATGTTATTCTTATATGTGCACTTGAATGTTGATCAGCTAATACCAATTTGATGGTGAGTACATTTGGTGCTTGTTTTTCCATTCTTGGGATACCTCGCTTAGTAGAATGTATTCCAGCGCTTTCAAGGAGTATACAAGAGGTGCTATATCACCATTGTTTCTTAAAGCTGAATAGTACTCCATGGGATACATATACCACGGTTTATTAATCCACTCATGTATTGATGGACATTTCGGTTGTTTCTACATCTTTGCAATTGTGAATTGTGCTGCTACGAACATTCACGTGCAGGTGACACCGGTCTCTTTCTTTGGGATGCCACACTGTGTCCCTGCTCTCTTTCCTCCCCGCTCCTTCTTTCCCCTCTCCCTTTCACTCTCTCATTCTCTCTCTCCTTTAAGAAGGTAAAATAAACTTTTTTACTTTTATATACCTTAATCTCTGCATGAGAGATCTTTCTCCACCCATGCGGTGAGCACCTTCTAGGCTTTCCACCCTAACGGTTTACTCCAGTGTGGGGAAGGCCCTCGGGGATACCTGGGCAGATGGAGAGCAACAGCGCTCTCTAGGAGCTCCCACTTCATCATACCATCATCACCATAAATTATTACCCCCTGAATGGGCTTTGGAAACCAGGACACATCCGGGCCTGAATAAATAAAGTAAAAACCTTCCCCACGCCCGACAGATGGGAGGGGATAACATTCTCATTGGTCCGAGAAACAACAATGCAAGACAGAGGAAAGAAAAGGGGAACCCAAGGACACCTGGGGCCACCGACCTCTTGCACATGTGCAGCTCTGACACCTTTAGAGTGTACTACCTCCTGCTTGCTTTTCAGAGCGGGTTTACTAAATAAAATTTTCTGCTTATGCTTTGCTACTTTGGTGCTTGGTTTCAATTCTTTGTTACTGGACCCAAGGTTAGAGAAAGATCACACGCCGGTAACGATTCTGTTTTCATTTTTGGAATGTAAGTGCAGTAACCTCTTAAACTCCTGGCTTAGAACAGCAAAAGTTAGGACAATGAGAGCAAAAATGGGAAAACCCACTATCAATTTGTGTTTTGACAAGGGCCAAAGAATACCGGGTGAGAGCCCGGAGGCCAGCAGGCAGCTGGTGGTTGGTGGCTGCAAAGGGGAAGTCACAAATGAAGCTGGTATGGAAACCAGCACGCTTGGAGAAGCTCTGGTGTTCGTTCTCTGTGAGCCTTTGGCTAACGATAATGTGATACCGATAGAGTCTCTTCTCCAGCTTCACCAGGAAACAGATTTAAGATGCAAAGAACCAGCATCCCTTCCACTCCCCGTACTGGCAGAGAGGAATTTCAGATTTGACCATGACAGTAGCCAGCACGTGAACTTAGGAAAGACGTCTGCCTGTTAGTTTTTAGGAAGAAAAGTGTTGCCTGGTACTGCAGCTAAATCAGACAGTTCTATAAAGAAAGTGATGGTTTGCTTGAAAACAGAATTATAAAACCAAATCCGAAAAAGGAATCCACGAAGTCCCATCACGGGATTTAAAACATTTCCATTACCTTCTGCTGCCTCCCACTTAACCAAAGAAAGCAGTGATTTCCATGCACTGCGGTGTCTGGCAGACTTGCTGATTCATTCCTGGATTTTATCAGTCTGTACGTTTTGATGGTTCAATTACACTACCATCGAATGGCGTTCCAGTGCCCCCTCCTGTATAAAACAAAGGCTCTAACACCACCTGCCAGTATAACAATCAACTTAGCTACTGCTGTTATCATGCGCTTACCATTTGAAAGCCATTCTACGTGTATTTTTGCTAATCTTCACAAAAATGCTACAAGTTATGAACATTATTTTTATTTTATAGATAAAAAAATAAGGTTAGAGGGGTCAGGTGATTTGACCTAAGGCCACACGAGTAAGTGATGGGGGCCAGAGTCGCATCGCGGTATACTTGCGAAGCCAGAGCTCTTTCCACACTGTCCGTCCTCTATTAGCATGGTCTGGGCTCCTCCTCAGTTTGGTTCCAACCTGACTGTCCTGTCTGGTGCCTCCTGATTTCCGTTTCCATTTCCACGCCTTCCGCTCCAGCCAAATGGCTCTATTCCCTCAAACGTTTTATACGTATTTTCTCTTCTGTATCTTTACACACACGGTCCTCACATTAATACTGTTTCTCGTCCTTGATTCTGGAAAAAGTCCATTTATCCCTGAAGTTTCTACTCAGATTCCGCCTCCTCCAGTAAACCTGTCCAGACCACCCCATTCCCTCTCCCTGCTCTCCATAGCAATCTCTCCCTTCCACACATTTACATATTCTCTGTACTATTTTGTTCATTCATTCATTCATTCATTCAACAAACCTGCATTCGCTTCAGGCACTGGAAACACAAGAATGGCTAGAAGTGAAATCCTATAAGAGCTATATTGAGCACTTACTACGTACCAGGCACTGTTCTGGGCCACTTACATGTTCTACTTATTTAATCTTCACAGTAACTTTCCAAAGTAAGTACTGTTTCACTTGTGAGAATACTGATGCACAGAGAGGTTAAACAAGTTTCCTAAGGTCACACAGCTAGGAATTTGGGCACACTGGCTCCAGAGTCTGTACTTTCAAAACCACCATCCCACATGGGTTCAGGTGTAGCACAGGGGAGACAATCCTGCTTCACAGAAGCCTTCACAAAATTGGCGATGTTTTAGTCTTTACGAAAGATGAGAGGTTCATCAAGAGACCAGGAAAAGAAGGGTGCAATGGACATTGTAGTTGGTTCCCCCGCATGCAATCCAGTCTCTCTCAGCAGCTGTGGAGTTTGGAAAAGTTTGGAAACAATATGAACCCCATGAGTAGCCCGTGACTGACCTAAAGGTAACCAGTTCAGTAATTCCAGTAAGTCATTTTAGCGCCCCTGCCCATGATTCCTTCAGAAACCCAAGCCTAAGCACATTTCCTTGCAACAGAAATTTGTTCAGGGAGGTCCATGAGATCACGATAAAAGAAGAACTGCCCTGGAGGCACCCTTTCTCTTCTCCTGCACGTGAAAGAGGAAGAAAACAGCCCTGCTTGCTTCCGGCAGCCAATGTACAACATGAGGAGGACCAGCATTAACGCGGTTACCGTGTAGCCTCGCTCACCCCGCCTATGCCAGTGTTTCTGCTTCCGCCTGCCCCGCATACCAGTTCCCGATCACAGACGGTTTTAGCAATCGGAATGACGCTGCACGCCAGCGGTTAGCAACACCCCACTTTCCACCAGCAATGGGGTCCTCATTGCCATCTGACCAATGAGTGATCCGGTCACAAAATCCAACCTGAGGGACTGTTTCCCAGGGCACTTTCCAACTCCAATTATCATAGCCTGTGTTTCCTGCAACAGCAGAGTCTGAGGCAAGGAGTTGCATGTAGGCAGTTTATTTTAGGAAATTTTAGGGTACATGAGTAAGGAGACTCTGAAAAGTGAAACAGGGGAGAAAGCAAAATAACTTAAAGGGCACGTTATCGATATAGTCACCACTGTTGGCAACTGGACATTGGTCCTGCTGGGAAACTCTGAAAAACTGTATAGAGTACGTCTCAGAAATGTCACCCAAGTGTTGGAAGAGTGAGACATTTGTCTGCCAGTTTTCATGTCCCCTTGGTGAAGGGCTGCCCCATGGAGCATCAGTTTCTTCATATTTGCAGGTTTGCTTATGCACAAGTGTCCTGCTGGTCCCCCCCGTTGGTTCCCACAAGGGTCGCACATTTGGAATCAGAAGAGACCTATGGCAGAAAGTGAAAAGCACCCTGTGCCGCTGAAGCCAGGTGCTGATATACCTGTGCAGAGCTGATTCCTGCAGCAACAGCTGTTAGGTTGTAGATTAAAGGTGGACTGAGAGGGCATGAGGCAGGGCACAGGATGTGTCTGTACAGTAGAACCAGGTGTCAGAGAAAGAAAGAAAAAAGCACCTGCAAGTTCAAGGCCATCATTCAGTCGCTAGAATCTGGCTACCTTTGTACTTCCAGCAATGTGAGCACATAAACTCCCTTATTGTTTAGGCCACTTCTTTCTTTTTAATCCCTCTTTAATAAAAGGAGACTACTAGACAAAACAAAAAAATTATGAATTGTGGCATTGCAGGTAGCAGCGGAAAGGCAGTCGGAGATACAGGGTGTGTTTCCCTCATTGGTTGTGAAACCCGAATGGCACCACGGTGTTCATGTTTGGAAATGGCTTTCCGTCTACGTAAAATAAAGCACGCTGTCCCTTCCGTAACCTGAAATTGCAATCATGCCAATTCTCACCGAGGTCATTACAAGCAGGAGAAATAACATGTACAAAACAAGCAAGGATTTCATCAATTGGCCAGTTTTTCGTTCAACAAATTTGAGGTGTCTCTTCTGTGCCAATCAGTACCGTTTTCACTGGGGAGGCAGCAGGGAACCAAAGAGATAAAACTCCCACCATCGAGGAGTCTAGTGGGGAGAAACAGACAGACACAAACAAATATCCAGGGTGGGGGAGCTAATGGCGACTTTATGTTTTTAAAGGATCGTTCTAGTTTCAGTACTAGGAAGAGACTCTAAGGCACAGGGGAGGCGAGGAGACTATTTGAGAGGCTCATGCAGTAACTCAGGCTGGAAACGAAGTCCCACCTGGGCAAGTGAAGGTGGCGAGGGGTGTCCATCCCACCCTCCTTATTGCGCACACCAGTAAAGTTTTCAAGGAGGGAAAATCGTCTGAGAGAGAGACAGGGGATCCAGAAGGAAATAGGGAAGAGAATGAAACAGCAGGGCCACTGGATAGGAATTGAGGAGGATATTTAATTGGGGGGAAGTTGCAAAGTGCGCAAGACACAGGCAGAGATTGAGACAAATACAGGTTATGAAATGAATTCACTGTATTGTTAATCACAGGCAAGTAAGGATTGAAATTAATTTTAATTACTTTCATTTGTGTTTCTGGGTTGTGTTTCTTTAAATACCAAATACCACCAACAAAGACTAAATCATGAGAGACCATATACATAAAGTTACACAGGTTTACACTGCATGAAATTTGTAATGTTTAGCACATTGTGAAAGTGATCTTAAAATATTTTTACACATTGATTTTTTTTTTATTATTTCCCTCTAAGATATATCGAATACCAACACCAGCAAAGAAAATTAAACAGAAGGCAGTTTAGATAGGAATCGAATGAGAATCATGATCCAACAGAGTCCTAGAAGATAGAATGTAGTTTAGAAATTAATTTCACTGTTTGGACTTCTCACATTAATCATTTTATAATTCATATTTTTAAATATTTACAGTTCATTGCACAAGCCCATTTTCTTTCCCTGAGGGAAGATGCTTGGTTCTTAAAAAGCATTTTAAGGAAAAATGTGTGAAGTATAAACAACATGTGATTCTGAAGCCAATTTTTGTGACTTGGTTTGCCTCGTTTCCAAACACAATGGCATGGTGAAGTAGAGAGGACACAGGGTGACCAGTTGGGCGGAACAACTGGATAACAACTTTGTTCAAAAACATTTGGGACAACAAATTCTGCCTTTGACATGCAAGTGTACTCTGATTTACATTTCACAATGACTTCTCGCATATGACACTGAAAGCACAAGCAAGAAAGGAAAATATAGATTAAATTGCACTACATCAAAATTGAAAGCTTCTGTGCATCAAAGGACACAATAGACAGAATGAAAAGGCAACTAACTCACTCGATGGGAGAAAATACTTGCAAGTTATGTATCTCATGGGGAGTCAATATCAAGCCTATATAAAGAATCCCTACAACTCAATGTCAAAAAAATAAAATAAAAATTTAAAACAGGCAAAGGACTTAAATAGACATTTCTCCAAAGAAGATATACAAATGCCAATAAGCACATGAAAAGATGCTCAACATCACTAATCATTAAGGAAATGAAAATTAAAACCACAATGAGATAGCACCTCACACCCATTAGGGGGGCTGTTTATTTTTTAAAATACACACAGATACATACACATACTCAGAAAATAACAAGTGTTGGCAAGTGTTTGGAGAAATTGAAACCTTTACGCACTATTGATAGGAAAACTTGTGCAGTGTTGCTTGGTAAAATGGTGCAGTCACCATGGAAAACAGTATAGTGATTCCTCAAAAAATTAGAAGTAGAATTTTCATGTGATCCAGCAATTATACTTATGAGTATATGCCCAAAAAATATTGGAAGCAGGGACTTACAGAGATATTTTAAGATTCATGTTTATTGCAGCATTATCGAAATAGCAAAGGGGTGGAAGTAACCCAAGTGTTTGACAGATGAATGGATAAACGAAATGTGGTTGTAATAATGTAGAATATTATTCAGGCTTAAAAAGAAAGGAAATTCTCACACAGGCTATAGAATGGATGAACTTTGAAGACATTATGCTAAGTGAAACGTCAATCACAAAAGGAAAAATACTGCATGATTCTACTTACATGAGATACTTAGAGTGGTCGAATTCATAGAGTCAGAAAGTAGAATGGTGGTTGCCTGGGCTGAGGGGAGGGGAAATGGGAGTTATTGTTTGAGTACAGAATTTCAGTTTTGCAAGATCAAAAGAATTCTGGAAATGGATGGTAGTGATGGTTGCTCAACAACATGAGTGTACTTAATGCCACTGAACTGTGCATTTGAGAATAATTAGGATGACAAATGTTATGTTATATGTATTTTACAATTAATATCTTTAAGATAATCAATAGAAAATGCATTCACAGTGTAGGATACACAGGAAGTGCTCCAAAAATAATAAATGTTGCATTTGTTATTATTTCACTAATTTTTTTTCCATTTTTTTTTTATCTGCATATATTCATGGGGTAAAAGTGTAATTTTGCTACATCGACGTATTACATTGTAGTGAAGTCAGGGCCTTCAGTCTATATATTACTGAGGGAACACACATGGTCCCCACCAAGCAACCCATTTCATTAAGTTTTCTTAAATGGAGGCCCAAGATGGTCCCATTATGTCAAGAGTTCCTCTCTGGGGAAAAGCGTGTAGTTGGATAAAATAATCTGAATTTTTAGAAATGCCTGAAAAATCATTCAGTCCCACCCTCTGGAAAAGTCACAATCCTTTGCCAATTCTTGAGTGCCTATTTCTAAAATCCAGGGTTTGGATAATTCAGTTAGACCATCTGTAAGACCTTTCATCTTTCATAGTTCTCTGATTTAATTCAATGATTTGTAAATTAGATGCTGCAGTTCTAGGTCCTCAAAGCAAAGGGCAGAGTGGTTTGAGCTCTGGATGCTTTAGTACACATGCACACGCACACGCACACACCTTACTATTTTACAAGCAGAGATGCTACATTTATATTTGTTTTATATACTGTGGTTATTTTCAATATTTACTTTCCAAAAGCATCCTTCTAATAGAAAAAACTGAAAACTACATTTCTTCTTTTAAAAAGCCAAGTAAGTGTATCTTTTAGATGAATGAAGTTTAACCCCTTTAAGTCGCAAAACTCATTTTAAATTTTAACCATGTTTGATAAAAATCCCACACAAGCTGACCCTTGCCCCATTGCTTCTAAAATAGGATTCCTTGAGCATAGTCCCATTGGCAAGGGTTGGCTTTGCCAGAGACTGACCTGTGGTGGACTCTGCTCTACATAGATTTATAACCATGAGTTTCTGTTCCCTTTTCAAGAAAAATACAACACTTTGAGACCAAAATGAAACTAATAACTTAAAGGTAACTTGGTACCTCCCACAGGCCAGTTCTTATTTTTCCTTATATCAATGCACCCTGGATCTTCCTTTGCCACGTAGTAGTGTCCCCGGTTCTGCACCTCCAGCTTCTCACAGGCTGTTACCTCTGTTTAGGACACCTGCTCTTCCTTTCCTCAGCCTAGTCTTCAGCTGGCTGAATTTCTGTCATCGTTAAAAACTCAGCTCAGTTGTTACCACTTAAGGAAGCCACCCGGCTGGGTAAAGTGCTTTTCCTCTCACCTCCCAAACATTCCATCCCTATATATCCCCTCTGTCTGCATGGACACCACAGCACTGACCACTTTGCACTCTCATTGTCTATTTGTCAGTCTTTTCCTTAGCTGGGCATCTGCCCTTCAAGCCAATGTCTATGTCTATTTATCTCTGTAACCTCAATGCAGATGTCGGGTCTGGACTACTTAATATGCATTTTTTGACTGAACTAATTGTATGTCATCTTAAAGGCTCACAGATGATCAACACTTTTTTGATTGCCAATTTCTCAAGACTTCATAGGCGAGTTTCCTACTGTGCTTCATCTCTTAGTTACATTAGATGATTGAATGTTAACTCCTGCTAACAAGATTACTTAATAACACAGAAAATGGAAATGGAAATTAAATGAAAAATCTAAATACAAAGCTGTGCAAACTTAAATCAAAATTTTATGAAAGCAGTTACATATACTGTATATGTATTAATATATGTGAATTATATGTATATATGATATATATGTGTATACATATGGAAATATATCTAAATATAGTAGTTAACAGGTCCAAATCTTGTTGAGATGTCTATAGCATTTTAAAAAATGCCTTTCTGAGACTTCAGTTTCCTATTTGACATGTAAGATGCTTGGAAACTGCCACTTCATCCTAGCAACAGGTAAAAATCTGAACAAACTGAAAAACGAACAACTCTTCTTAGAGAAGTGAAGTCACAAGGCAATGGAGGGGAAGTGTGGCCGTTTTGAAATACACCAAAGCATTCTGTTCTTCTTAACAAGGTCTGCCTTCAAGAGAAAGCATTTTACCAGAGCCTAATCTATTGGGGTTTTGTCAGAGCCTAACCAACCTGGGGGAAGGGAAATACTCAACTCCAGCCTTCTCCAGCCATCGTGTCCCACCAAAAGCAGGGCAGGAAACTGAGAGACACTTATTAAGTTCACAACCGAGGGAAACAGGCTCGCTACGAGAACTGGTCATAGATCTATACTGTTACACACATAGACACACACAAAAACACACACACACACACACACACACACACCCCTATCACCACATCATTAAAGACCTATTTGTCAGAATACCTTTCTACCAATACATCATGTCTAGCTTTCAAAAAAATTACAAGGCATACTAGAAGGCAAATAACACCATTTGAAGAGACAGATTCAAATAGAGCCAGGATGTTAGAATTATCAGATGATGGATTTAAAACAATATGTTTAATATGCTAAGGGCTTTAATGGGAAAAAGTAGACAACATGCAAGAACAGAAGGTCAAGGTAAGCAGAGAGATGGAAATTCTAAGAAAGATCAAAAAAGAAATGCAATAGATCAAAAACACTGTAACAGAAATGAAGAATGCCTCTGATGGGCTCATTAGTGGATTGTACATGACTTAGGAAAGAATCTCTGAGCTTGAGGATATGTCAACAGAAACTTTCACAACTAAAAAGCAAAGAGAAAAGACTGGTAAAAAAAACCCTCAGAATATCCAAGAACTATGGAAAACTACAAAAAGTATAACATACACATAATGGAATACCAGGAAGAGAAGAAAGAAAGGAAGGAACAGAAGAAATATGTGAAGCAACAGTCACTGAGAATTTCCCCAAACTAATGTCAGACAACAAACCAAGGCTGAAAGAACACCAGGCAGGATAAATACAAAAAAAACTACACCTAGGCATATCATTTATAAACTATCTAAAATCAAAAATAAAGAAAAAATCCTGAAAAAAACTAGAGGACAAAAACGGCTTTATAGAGGAGCAAAGATAAGGTAAGAATCCATTCTTAGAAACAATACAAGCAAGAAGAGAGTGGAGTGAAAAAGTTTAAGTGTTGAGATAAAAAAGCAACCAACCTAAAATTCTGTATCCTATGAAATCATTCTTTAAAAGTGAAATAAGTATGCTTATGTGTACAAAAATATATACAGTCCTTAATTTATTCAACTTATACTTTCTTGACTTTACTATGGTGTGAAAACAATGCATTCAGTAGAAATCATACTTCAAGTACCCACACAACCAGTCTGTCTTTCACTTTCAGTATAGTATTCAACAAATTATATGAGATAATCAATACTTTATTATAAAATAGCCTCTGTTTTAGATTATTTTGCCCAACTGTAGGTTAATGTAAGTGTTCTGAGCACATTTAAAGTAGGCTATGCCAAGCTTTGGTGTTCAATAGGTCAGGTGTGTTAAATGCATTTTTGACTTATGAGATTTTCATTTTACAGTTGGCTTATCAGATGTAACTCCATTGTCAGTTGAGGAGCATCTGTATA